>CM053570.1:96842564-96969765 GCA_028646485.1 Cryptoprocta ferox
TATATATGTGTGCATGTGTGTGTACTGTTTGTATATCTATATATGTGTGTGTGTACTGTGTGTATATGTATGTGTGTATGTGTACTGTGTATATATGTGTGTATGTGTGTGTACTGTGTGTGTATATGTGTATGTGTGTGTACACTGTGTTATGTGTGTGTGTACTGTGTGTATCTGTGTATATGTGTGTGTACTGTGTGTATATGTGTATATATGTGTGTGTACTGTTTGTATATGTGTATATGTGTGTGTAGTGTGTGTGGGTGTGTATTGTGTGTATATTGTGTGTGTTGTGTGTGTACTATTTGTATATGTGTGCATATGTGTGTGTACTGTGTGTGTGTGTACTGTATGTGTGTGTGTATTCTGTGTATGTGTGTGTACTGTGTGTATATGTGTGTATACTCTGTGTGTGTACTATGTGTACGTGTGTGTGTGTACTGTGTGTATGTGTGTGTGCATTCTGTGTATGTGTGTGTACTGTGTGTATATGTGTGTATACTCTGTGTGTGTACTGTGTGTACGTGTGTGTGTGTGTGTACTGTTTGGATATGTGTATATGTGTGTATGTGTACTGTGTGTATATGTGTGTATGTGTGTGTGTACTGTGTGTGTGTACTGTTTGTATATGTGTATATGTGTGTGTACTGTGTGTGGGTGTGTATTGTGTGTATACGTGTGTGTATACTCTGTGTGTGTACTGTGTGTATATGTGTGTGTGTATACTCTATGTGTATACTGTGTGTAAAAGTGTGTGTATGTGTGTATGTGTACTGTGTATATGTGTGTGTGTGTGTACTGTTTGTATATGTGTATATGTGTGTGTATGTGTGTATGTGTACTGTGTATATATGTGTGCATGTGTGTGTTTACTGTGTATGTGTACTGTGTGTATATGTGTGTATGTGTGTGTACTGTGTGTATATATGTGTGTACTGCGTGTGTGTGTACTGTTTGTATATGTGTGCATGTGTGTGTACTGTGTGTATATGTGTGTATACTCTGTGTGTGTACTGTGTGTATATGAGTGTATGTGTGTATGTGTACTGTGTATATATGTGTGCATGTGTGTGTGTGCTGTGTGTATATGTGTATGTGTGTGTGTGTACTGTGTGTGTGTACTGTTTGTATATGTGTATGTGTGTATGTGTGTATGTGTACTGTGTATATATGTGTGCATGTGTGTGTGTGCTGTGTGTATATGTGTATGTGTGTGTGTGTACTGTGTATGTGTACTGTGTGTGTGTGTACTGTTTGTATATGTGTATGTGTGTATGTGTACTGTGTGTGTGTGTACTGTTTGTATATGTGTATGTGTGTATGTGTACTGTGTATATATGTGTGCATGTGTGTGTGTACTGTGTGTATATGTGTGTATTGTGTGTATGTGTGTACTGTGTGTATATGTGTGTGTACTGTGTGTATATGTGTGTATACCCTGTGTGTGTACTGTGTGTATATGTGTGTGTGCTGTGTGTGTATGTGTATTGTGTGTGTGTGTACTGTTTGTATATGTGTATGTGTGTGTATGTGTACTGTGTATATATGTGTGCATGCGTGTGCGTACTGTGTGTATATGTGTGTGTATTGTGTGTATGTGTGTGTACTGTGTGTATACATGTGTGTATACTCTGTGTGTGTACTGTGTGTATATGT
Source organism: Cryptoprocta ferox (assembly GCA_028646485.1). NCBI lineage: Eukaryota > Metazoa > Chordata > Mammalia > Carnivora > Eupleridae > Cryptoprocta > Cryptoprocta ferox. The sequence continues at coordinate 96,844,221 of CM053570.1, forward strand.
GTGTGTGTGTACTCTGTGTATACTGTGTGTATGTGTGTATGTGTCCTGTGTATATATGTGTGCATGTGTGTACTGTGTGTATATGTGTATATGTGTGTATGTGTGTGTACTGTGTGTATGTGTGTATGTGTACTGTGTATATATGTGTGCATGTGTGTGTACTGTGTATGTGTACTGTGTGTATATGTGTGTATACTCTCTGTGTGTGTACTGTGTGTACGTGTGTGTGTGTACTGTGTGTATGTGTGTGTGTACTGTGTGTATATGTGTGTGTATGCTCTGTGTGTACTGTGTGTGTGTACTGTGTGTATATGTGTGTGTGCTGTATGTGTGTGTACTGTGTGTATGTGTGTGTATTGTGTGTGTGTACTATTTGTATATGCGTATATGTGTGTGTATGTGTATGTGTACTATGTATATATGTGTGCATGCATGTGTGTACTGTGTGTATAAGTGTGTGTATTGTGTGTGTGTGTACTGTGTGTATATGTGTGTGTACTGTGTGTATATGTGTGTATACTCTGTGTGTGTACTATGTGTATATGTGTGTGTGTGTACTGTGTATGTGTGTGTATGTGTGTGCTGTGTGTGTACTGTGTATATGTGTGTGTACTGTGTGTATATGTGTATGTGTGTGTATGTGTGTGTACTGTGTGTATGTGTACTGTGTATATATGTGTGCACGTGTGTATGTGTATTGTGTGTATATGTGTGTATACTCTGTGTGTGTACTGTGTGTATGTGTGTGTGTGCTATGTGTATATGTGTGTGTGTATACTCTGTGTGTGCTGTGTGTATATGTGTGTGTGGGTACTGTGTGTATATGTGTGTGTATACTCTGTGTGTGTGCTGTGTGTATATGTGTGTGTGTACTGTATGTGTGTACTGTGTGTATATGTGTGTACTGTGTATACGTGTGTGTGTACTGTGTGTATGTGTGTCTGTGTACTATGTGTATATGTGTGTGTAGTGTGTATATGTGTGTATGTGTGTGTACTGTGTGTATATGTGTGTGTGTATACTCTGTGTGTGTATGTGTGTATATATGTGTGTATGTGTGTGTGTACTGTTTGTATATGTGTATGTGTGTGTGTGTATGTGTACTGTGTATGTGTGTGTGTGTGTGTGCTGTGTGTATATGTGTATATGTGTGTGTACTGTATGTTTGTGTGTATGTGTATTGTGTGCTCTTTGTATATGTGTATATGTGTGTGTATGTGTGTATGTGTACTGTGTATATATGTGTGCATGTGTGTGTGCTGTGTGTATATGTGTGTGTATTGTGTGTATGTGTGTGTACTGTGTGTATATGTGTGTGTACTGTGCGTATATGCATGTGTGTATACTCTGTGTATACTGTGTGTAAAAGTGTGTGTATGTGTACTGTGTATATATGTGTGTATGTGTGTGTGTACTGTTTGTATATGTGTATATATGTGTGTATGTGTACTGTGTATATATGTGTGCACGTGTGTACTGTGTGTATATGTGTATATGTGTGTATGTGTGTGTACTGTGTGTATGTGTGTATGTGTACTGTGTATATATGTGTGCATGTGTGTGTACTGTGTATGTGTACTGTGTGTATATGTGTGTATATGTGTATACTCTGTGTGTGTGTACTGTGTGTGTGAGGGGCGCAGGCAGGTGGGTCTGCGTGTGTATCCAGAGAGGGGAAGTGCTCACGTACATGTTCTAAAACGTTAACAACTGTGGAATCTGGAGAATGATACACAAGGACACTTGTGTTATTTTTTGCAACTTTTCAACATTCTGAAATCATGTCAAGTACCAGAATGTACTCTGAAGCGTGTCTGCCGTACACGCCGCGGTTTACACAGGGTCTAGGCACGTGAAAGGAGGAAATTACTCACTACGACCACGTCCACGCGGAGCAGGAGCACAAAACCGTCCAGGACGGAGGCTGCCTCTAAGGAAGACGGAGCAGACACAGAATAGCTGGGGTTTGCTCCTCCAGCTAATGCGGGTGTGGGACTAGCGTTTACGATTTACAGTTTTGTGCACCTAAAATAGTGAACGCTACTCTTTTTATTTAAAAAAACCTCCACTGCTCTCCCTTCACCCACCCGGCGCCCCCGGCCTCCAGCCATGCAGGGTTTCTTAGAGCAGCGATTCCCTCTTGCCCTCGGATGTGTCCCAACCGCACCGGGAGCTCGTTACCGCGCGCAGGGAGGGACCCCCTGGAGACAGAGGCGCGGGACAGGCAGCCTTACACACACGCCGTCGCCTTAGCAGCAAGGAAGACACCGCACCAGACAGCAAGCAGCTGCACGCTTCTGCCCAGGACAGGGGAGGGGCAGCCTCTGCGCCAGGAATGGCGGTGTTTGGAGCCGCGGGGGCAGATGGCTTCCCGGCCTCAGGGAGGAGCCTGGCAGGTGCCCCCCCCCCGGGGCTGAGGGGCTGTCTGGGGTCCCCACTGCTGCCCGCAGAAGCAGACATTCCCAGCGATACTGACCCAGCAGGGCGTTGTCCTCCCTAAAACAGAGCTAACGCCACACCACGCCCGGACTGTGGCAGTAAAGGAAGCGGCATCCGCCTGAATCACAAATGACCCTGTGGCCCAGGAGGGCGCCGCCGCTGTCCGCCACTGGCTTCCCCGACAGGCAGGCTGGAGGACGTCCGTCTGGGCAGGAAGGCGAGCGCCCGCAGAGGAGGGAGTGCTGGCCGGAACCCAAGCCCCACAGCGGGGCTGGGGACGGGTCTCCACGTGCCCTGTGAGCAAGATGTCAAGTGCAGAGCCAGCCAACGAGATGGAGAGGGCACCTACCGCAAGCCAAGCAGTCCTCCAGGCTCTCAGAGAGAAGGTGGCGGGGGGGGGGGGGCGGGGGGTGACAGCAGCCTCTGTCCTCCCCGGAGGACCTCAGAGCAAAGATGAGGAGCGAGAAGCAGGTAGGAAGTCCGTGGGGAAAAGCGGTTCCAGGCCGGCCTTCTGCCCCTCGCCGGATCCCAGGAGCAGCGGCCGGAATGGCCGACAGCAAGGATGACATTGACACGGCGGGGTTGTTGGGGTCCTGGTCGGCTGTGCGTTTGCTCAGGGCGACGTGAGGAGCGCTAGAGGCTTCAGAGCAAAGTAACAGGTTTCTGAAGACTTGCCAAGTGTTTGCAGCCACCACGGTCCAAGGGGGTCACGAGGGTGCACGCTGGGTCAGCACCTGACCCCGCAAATGGGTTCCTCATTCGCCTCTCATGGTGTTGCTTCCCGTGAGAGTCAGGGTTGGGGCTGGGGGTGCAGGGGTGAGGCACCTGGGGTGCAAACTATCAGGAGGCGCTCCCTTTGGGGTTCCCAAACACAGGCTCAGCACCAGAGAGTCTCGGCCCTGCTAAGAGCACCGAGCAGGGGCCGTCGGGGGAGAGCCACACGCTTGAACACATCTGGCCTTCGTGCAAGAGAAGAGCCTGGATTCCTGGGTCTGGGGGGCACCTTGATACTCTAGAACTTACTGAGCAGCTAGGCCTTGGCCTGCTATTCGTTGGGACACTTTCTGTAGCCTGAAAAGGGGCGTGGTCAAGAGTCAGAGACCTCTCCGGCAGCCTCTGGCTAAGGGACCTTAAGCAAGATTTCCAATCTCTGGAAGGCTGTCTTCTCATCTATGAAAATGGAGTAAAAAATACTCTGGTTGTCGACAGAAGCCAAGGAGATTTTTAAAAAAAAATTTTAAAGCACATACAGGACCTGCTACAGAGGGGTGGCTATCACACGCATCCCCTGTCCCTTCCTATCTTCTTCTCCCCCAAGGACATGCCACACTCCAGTTCCTAAAAAGACCGGCCACCTCTCAGGTCCCAAGGAGCTGGGAGCCCACGGTATCTTGGGAAAAGATGCTAAATCCCGGTGTGATAAGTGCCCACACCCAGTGGAATCAGACATCTGCAGAACGCAGCCTGTGCCACTGGAGAGCCCCTACCTGTCTTTGGGAACCCCGAAAATTCCTTCCTGCATCCAGTTCTGGCCACAGCTATCCCCCATCCCAGAGAGTGGACCCCACCTTGCCTTGGCCAAACCTAGCCAGCGCTTCTGGACCCCACTTCTCACATCTTTTCTGAGGCTGTGCTTGCGCCCACCAGGCTAGGTGAACCTCGTGTCCCCGCGTTTTGGCAAGGGTCCACGAGTGGCTCCTGGATTCTCAGATGGTTTCCTGGGTTAACTTTCCCATGAATTTCATATGTCTGGAGTTCAAGAACCACATACATATTCTATTTTTTCTGCATTTCCCAAGGTTCACGGCACAGTGCCAGACTACCAGTATGTGGATAATAGGTACTTGTGGACTTGAAGGTAATAAAATACATATTCATTTAAATTTTTAATTAGAAAAAATGACTAGAATTTGATAATGAAAGTTCTGCCTCGTGGACCAAACTTGAACTTTTTCTAGAAACATTTTTTTTAATGGACTTTGCAGGGAACCAAGCAATTAATGCCTTTTCATTACAATTTAGGACTGAAACTGGAATATTAAAATTGCCATTCAGTGAGATGTGCATGAAATGCTGAGAGTCTCCTGGTGAATAATTCCTGGTTATAATGACATGCTATAGACTTAAATCTTACTCCTAGACATGAAAAAAAGACAGTTAAATCAACTTTGTCCATTTAAATATCATTTCAAGATATCTAGAACCCATCTCTTTATTGCTCAACAACCCTTGGCAATTTCTTTTGCCCTCATTTATTTCTGGTTCCAAAGGGAATCCTGTCTGATTTATTGGAAATTAGTTCTTACAGCTAGTAAATGCTTTAAACTGTTTTCGTATAAATCACTCCAAATCTGCTCACACACTGAAGCCTGGTCCGAGTGTTTTCCTCCAGCGGTGCGGAGCATCAGCGCGCCAGCCCCCCCGGGGACAGGGACAAGCACGTCCTCCTTCCCTCCGCCCCCAGGAAAGCTCCACGGAGCAGGCAGATGGGTCTCTAAAGAAACTTAGGTGTTCTACACACACACACACACACACACACACTCTCTCTCTCTCTCTCTCTCTCTCTCTCTCTCTCTCTCAATCAGATGCTCCTTCACCTTCTGTCTGCAGACACTGATTGGCCACATTTCTGCAGGTTGACAAGCCAGCTGCCTCATGGGATCAGAGTTGGCTGTAGAAGAGGCACAGTGTGAGGATGAGTGTGAGCACACTGTGTGCAGTGGAGGCTGCGTGCTTGGCCCCGCCTGCGCCCGCCAGGGCAGGTTGGACGGTGCTGGAAGGACGATGAAGATTCATCTCCTGCTCACACCACACTGGCTCAGTTCCAGGCTCGGCCGCACGCAGCCCTCACTCAGGGAAATCAGCTCAGAGAAGCTCATCGCTGCATCTTCAAATCGGTGCTTTGAAGTGACACATGTCATTTCTGCTCACATGTCACTGGCCAAGGAAAGTGACATGTCACCCCAAACATCAAAAGCCCGGAGGAAGGGGCAGCCCGTCATATGTGGCCGGAAGGTGGATGGCACTAACGGTGATCATGCTACCCAATGCTCCCCTCCGTGTGGGCGAGATGCGACCACTGATGGCGTGTGTGCTCGGGCGTGTGTGTGTGCGCGTGTGCGTTCGCCATAAAACCAGGAACTTTCTGCCTGGCCAGCAGGCATCTTTCTACTCTGAAGAGTCTGACACTTCGCCACATTGTAGCCCTTGAGATGCCTAATACACTCTTTATCAGAATCAATCTTAAAAACAAATGGTTGTTATTTAGGTAACTACTAGGAATAGAAGGAGAGCTCTTCAAATTGACAAAGAAGAAGGAGTGAGGGAGGGATGGAGGCCTTGGAGGCATAAGTGGAAAATAAACATCTTAGGATTCTAAGACTCTTCACAAAAGAGAAAGCCCAAACCTTTCTCAAAGCCTGGAGACGCTTCACAACAGCTCAGGGAGGGTGGGGGGGAGGCACACTGCTCAGACCCCCAGCTCTCCTTACGGGGCTCCCGGCCGATGAACCACAGTTGAGTGCTCCTCCTTGCCCCTCTCGCCATTCAGTTTTGCACGAAGAGCTATTTTCAGAGGAACTCCTCCAAGCGTTGCTGTAACACAGCAGGACGTAACGCTCCCCACAATAACAAATGTATGTAAACGATCGCCGCTTAGAAATCATTTTTAAGTTGAGATATCGTTCAAAGGCAAAGATGATCTATATGCTAGAACACCGGGCCCATAGATCTTTTGGAGAAATGAGAGGGCCTTATTTAATGATTTAAAGAACAGCATCATAAAAAAAATAATTCCATATATAAATATTTAAATATAGTTTAATATATTCAATACCTGTCCAAATATATCCTCTGCATAGATCTTTTTCAACTGCACTCAAAGCTAGTGAACTCCAGGAATACTAGAAAGTATCAAAAAACATCAGCTAGAAAACCTTGCCATGCGTTTAGAAGACAGGGCTGTTTTCTAAAACTGACGTTACAAGCAAAGCAGCTGTATTTTCACCAGATCTTGAGGAGAGAAGGCAATTGCCGAGGGAGGGAATTTAGTAAAAACATTCTTTTATTCTTTTTCATGTCATACTTCTAAAGACCACATTTCAGGAGCTAACAATAGTTCCTATTATTAGGTTCGCGGCTGTATTTCAAATGCATCCTCCACCTCTGAGCCACACATATGCATACGTAAATGTACATAATGCTTCCGTTCATGTGCATCTGTCTACCTATCGATGAGATTTGGTGCTGAGGGCATGAAAGATTTTCAGTAAAATATAGGTTACCACTTGCTCTGTTGCTGTCTTCAAGGGCCCTGTCAGTTCAGCATCAGAGATTGCGGAAATCACTAATGGAAATCTGACAGCTGGTGACAACTTCAAGCCAGGATCCTCTTCTATAAAATCGGTCTGAAAACCTGCGGGAGTACCCAGGGAAAATCATTTCCCAAGCCCCGCACTCCTTCGCGCTGCATGCTGGTAGAATTCTGGGCTCTGGAACGCTCGCGTTCCATCAAGTGGCGCGGTGTTCAGAAGAACCGCCTCGGCTCCCAGCGCTCGGCCCAAGCTTCTGTCCCACTCTCCCCCGGGCGCGCACCCACGGGTGAAACTCATGTCTCCAGGGTCTGTGTCCTTCACCTCTCCTACCAGCCCGTCCCCTCCTGCGGCAGCTGGAGTCCCATGCATCTCATCTAGCATTATCAGAAACGTCAACAGTTTTCGAGAAACAGATGCAATTGGGCCGCAGTAACCTACTTAAGTACCATAAATTCCAGAAGGCGTTTGGCTTCCATGGGCGATGTGTGACTTGAAAAATGACACACTCTTGAGAGAGCAAACGACTATTTTTAAAGGACTAGCTGGAGATGCCGGACTCCTCGAGAAGTTCTGGCGCCGGTGGGGGTCTGGCGCCTGGTAGCCAGCCCAGCCCAGGTGTCACGTGAACGCCGAGCTCTCGCTGCGTGATGAAATCAACGAGTGACTCAGCACAGGGCTCTCAGAGCGCGACTCAGGACCTTGCTCCTGCGCTGCCCAACGCAGATCGCCCGCACACTCTCAGCTCCTGCTCCTACGGGGAGTCCGCACTTACTATCTATCCACTGCCAGGGTCAGATCCCAGCCCCGCCGGAGACCCAGGGCGTAGCTTTGGCACGTCGTGTAACCCCACTAAGCCTCGCTTCCTCTCTGCAGAAGAGGAGTCGTGTGCCTCGGCTGGAACGTTGTGAAGAGGCTGTAATGCTCAGAGAGCCCCCGGCCCCGCGCCTGGCAGGGAGCAGGCATCAGGACCAGGTCCCCTCCGGTCTGGGGAGGGGGCGCTCGCCTCAAGGGTGAGCATCAGCCACACGCACCGACGTTCCATCTGAGCAGCCGGTGGCCTCGGGGGCCAGCTCTAACTAGCCTGAGCGCATGATCCCAGGCACTCCTTCCTCCAGTGGATATATCTCCACCACCAGGCTGCCTGGTTCTGCCCCTTCTCAAACTGGGATTTGCCCCAAAGTGCTCGCATGTTCCTCGAGAAAATATAAGAGCTTTTGGAGGTTGCAGCCGCCCATGGTGAATAAAGTGACGCCTTCTTAGCTGAAGGCCAAGCGCCAAAGCCCTGGGCCAGGTTAGACACCACACAGCACGAAGTGAGCTCCCAGGTTTGTGAAAGCCGAGCCCCAAGGTGGAAAAAGATGCAGACAATGGGGCTAGCTGCTAACACTAGTGCAACATCTGTGTCTTACGTATCTGATCCTGAACACAGATGACAGTAAATGCACATCGACATGTGATTATCCACATTAATGAGCCTCAGATCTTTCTAACAGCTCCTAATAAAAGATGGCACGAGTCCCCTACCAGCCCTTGAAACATGCTAAAGGGACCAGACAGCATGGGCATTGGCCCATTTCACAGGTGGGGATGTCGAGGCACAGAGAAGCAGGAACACGTGTCCAGGGTGACAGAGTACGTTCCCAGCGTTCTCAGGAAGTGAGCCCAGCTTCCTTGATGCCCAGCTGTTCTGTGCCGGCCTCACCAAGGAAGAGAATGTTCCTGGAGACATTATGCAGGGGCTAATGTTTCACCGGGAAGCGTATTCCTGGGGGGTGCAGACTAGCGGTGCAGAAACCGTCAATGACAAAGTGTTTCCTCGCCATCCTTTGCATTTCTTATTGCCACTTCTGTCCCCATCCCTCATGCCTTGCAGCTGTACCAGATGTGGAGAAAATTACATGTTCCCTGAAACTTAATGACCAAATTTAAAGCAATTTTAAACTAATCAGGATTCTGTTAAGCTTATTTTATTAATTTAACAGTTTTAAGAGTTTAACAAAATGATGCACTTGGAAATCTTTGTTGTGGAAGCTGCTCGTTTAGGTGCAGAAGGCATGACGCCACCCAAGAAATCCTCCTTCAGAGAAAAGGATGATTTTTAAAATAGCAAAATAATACTTCTCAAAAAGGGACAATTATTGAGTACATGGCACATGGTGGGATGCTATACCCACCACTTAGGCTACTAGGAACAGTGTATACAAGGTGCTTATGCAGAGGTAAACTAATGAGATACTTCCATCCAGAATTAGAGACTTCACTGGTAACAAAGGGGAGAGAGAGAGAGAGAGAGAGAGAGAGAGAGAATTTTAAGCAGGCTCCATGCTCAGTGTGGAGCCTGCTCGAGGCTCGATCCCATGACCCTGGGATCGTGACCTGAGCTGAAATCAAGAGTTGGATGCTCAACCGACTGAGCCACCCAGACGCCCCATTCACTAGTAACTTTAAAATAATCTGTCAACTGTCCACTCACAATTAGGTATGAGTTGCCCTACCTAGGAATTCTTCTTATTTGAAATAGAAACACAGAACCTTTTGTTTCTGATGGAGGCTGCTGACAAGTTCTGAGACGCTTTTTACATACAGAATGTAAGATGACCAAGGGCTCTTAAGAGCAGAGCTATGTTCGAATGAAGCCAAAGCAAAAAAAAAAAAAAAAAAAAAAAAAAGGCAGGGCCAAACGGTTCTTGACTCTTACAAGGACAATATGTGGCATCTCCTTACTTTTAAAGATAAATCAGAAGTTAAAATCCAGATTTTTAAAGATCACCTGTGTACCTATCTAGAAGAGAGCTGTCTTGTCATCAAAGAATCAGGTGCCACTCACTGGCTATGGGACTTTAGGTGAGTGACTTCATCTCTCTGAGCCTCTTCGCGCATCTGGAAAACATGGACAAGCTTCATCCCAGGACTCAGTGAGGATAAGTGAGCGAGTGCATCTAAACGCACAGGACAGAACCTGGCTCAGTAAGCACGTGAGTCCCGTTGACCGTCACCACGATGTGGACCTAAACACATGCAGTACCATGACTGACGGTCGTGCTTCAGGAATTGCACCTCAGGCTCACTGTGTTTGGGTTTTTTCCCCCTTTCTTTCTAATTTTAAATGACAAGAGTGATATATTCTTATAAAAAAAGAAAGCAAGATATTCAAACAATTGAAAAGTATGACAAGTAAAATCTGAAATCCTCCCCCTCTCCCATCCAGTAGTTTCAGTCTTGTTCCCAGAAGTCATCGTGATCGACAACCTCAAACATATCTCCCAGAACTTCTGATGTGTGTGTTTATAAAAGGCATATATATATGTATATATATATATATATATATATATAAAACCTGTCACTTATGTTATGGATACATATTTAAGAATAATTTATACTATGTACAATGCATCTTACACACATTAAACACACAATCATATATACTTCCACACAGAGCCACTCACGTGTGTAGTTTTTCATATGTTACTCTCTCTGGCTTGCCTTTTTCTATAACAATACATCATAGACCTCATTCTATATCAGACTCACAGATACAATTCATTCTTCCTCATTGCTGCGTAGGTGCTTATGATTTGCATGCGGCATATATTAACCTTTCCTTTCCTAATGGGCGTTTATGGTTCCTCCTGCATTTCCTTGTTAAAAAGCATGCTGCACAGACTACTCTTTCATGTGCGAACTTGAGCACAAGACAACGACAGTGAGCAGTGGTGGGGCCTAAGAGAGGACGAGAGTCAGGGATGGAGAGTGGACGTTTGCTTTGCATATTACTTGGTAAAAAAAAAAACATAAAGCTTAAAGTGTACTGGCTTGATACCACTTTACACCCACTATTACTACTGCAACAGGAACATAATAAGTGGAAAAATTGGAACCCCTGGGCACTGTTGGTGGGAAAGTAAAATGGCGCACCTGTTGTGGAAAACAGTATGGTGGTTCTTCAAGAAAGTAAATGTAGAATTATCATATGATCTAGGAATTCCACTTCTGGGCATATATCCCCCCCCCAAAAAAAAAACGAAAAGCAGGCACTTGAAGAAGCATTTGCACACCCACGTTCAGAGCAGCTTATTCAAAATAGCCAAAAGGTAGGAACAACCCAGATTTACAGAGACAGATGAACGGGTTAACAAAATGTGCTATGTACATACAATGGAGTATCAGCCTTAAAACGGAAGGAAATTCTGACACCTGCTACAACATGGACGGACCCTGAAGACATTATGTTAAGTGTAATAAGCCAGACACAAAATGACAAATGCTGTGTGATCCCACTTATAAGAGGCACATAGAGTAGCCAAAGCCATAGAGACAAAGAATAGGAGGATGAGTGCCAGGGGCTGGGGCAGGGGAATGACCCAGCAGTATTTAATGGGGACAGAGTTTCATCTGGGGAAGATGAAGCCGTTCTGTAGATAAATGTTGGTGATGGTTGCACAGTCATGTGAAGGTACTTAATGCCATTAAATTGTACACCTGAAAATGGTTAAGACAGCAATGCTATGGTATGCAGGTTTTACCACAACTGTTTAAAGATGTAACGGTTTATTTTAGGTACGGTCCAAATCCCTGCATCAAAACGGTCCCTTCAAAAAAGCAGTTCCCAATGAACTCTGTGAAAAGAGCTGCATCGAATGACATGTGCCTGGATAAGATCTCAAAGATCTGGTCCCCGCCTCTGAGCGTGTCACACTAATGGACTGTAGGAGGGAGGGAGCAGGTAAACACACCATCGATGACAGTGAAAACGGCAAAAACACTGCTGGTACGAAGGACTGTGAGCTTTTCTGAATCCAGAGGCCAGGCAGACCCATGTTCCTCTTATTCTCTATAATTTTCTATATGTTTAAAATATCTTATGATAACAATAATAAATACATTTTTTTAAACTGGAAAGTGCCAGGAAATTCTATTTAGGAAATCTAGATGCCCAGGTTTCCAGATGTTTCCATTTTATGATACTGTTTTTAAAAACGTAATGCAGAGACAAATATAGGACTGACAACTTTTTATTTTGCCAAGACACTAAACCAACTGCCATCTGCTTTCAGTATTATTCATAAAAGAAGGCATGTTTTATGTTAAAAAATGAGCTCGGACATAAAAGATTGTCCCTCTCAAGAAACAGAAGTTGGCAACCATTCCCAATATGGTTGGTCACACACCATAATTTCCTGCATTTTGCCATTGACCAGTGGGAACATCTCCAGACACCGGCAACAGGCAGGTTCCTAGATTTGGGACCCCCACCCTAGCCCACATTCCTCACCTGCAAACCCAGAGTCATTTCCAAAGTCAGCTCTAATGCCCCAAGCACTCCTCCCTCCCTGCCCTCCTCCCGCCCTGTGCTCCAGCCCTCTCCCAAACTGTCCCCAGCAGAGCTCCACCCCCTGTCATACATTCTTCTCTCCTAGGGGAGCACCTTCATCCCTCCTCCCAGACCCACTAGAATTAACTCCCCAGGGAGACTCATGAATCCCCCCACCAGGGACACTCTCAATACACTCACCAAGAAGCCTTTAAATATGCCCACCAGGGAGGCTTCTGAGTGTACACACCAAGGAAACTCTGAATACACCCACCAGGGATAATCCCAAATTACACCCAACTGGGAGACTCAATACGGCCACCAGGAAACATGTACCCAGTTGTGTGTGTTTCTCCACTGTGCTGTTTTGCATATTTCTGTCTCTCAGACTGCAGTGTTCATTCCCCCCAGGAGCTGGCTTCTTGCAAGGAATGGTGCCTGCTACCTCATTTTTAATAATTGATGTTTATAGTGAATAAATTAAATAACAAATGACTTAATCTTATTCTAAAGTAGGTCTGTCTGGAAGATAGCCCCCCAAAAATGATAGCTTAAGTCAGTACTACCAACTTGCAGTCACACGGTGGGTGGGTATCAGAGCCGAGCCGTAAGTGAGGCTGCCATCCACCATCTGCCAGTGACAAAGGTCGGCCTCTGAGCAGCACTGCCACCGTGATAGTAAGAGCCAACATGTCCTTGGTGATTCTGTGTCCGAGGCCCAGCACTAAGCAGGTACATGTATTATCTCATTTAATTCTCCATCACTAGCAGGGACGGCATATTTTGAACACTTTTTATTGATGTTTCCTTTGAAATATTTTAAGACCTACAGAAAATTTGCAAAAATAGGCCATTTGTGTATATGCTTTACGCAGATACCCCAAACGTTAACATATAGCTCATCGGCTTTCCCTCTCTCTCTCTCTCTCTATTTCTACACACACACACACACACACACACACACACACAATTTCTGAACTGTGGGAGAGTAAGAGGAAGCCACAATGCCCCTTTACCTCTAAATACTTTATTGTGTATTTCCTAGAAATCAGAACATCAACATTGGCACTAAACTATTATCTCATCTACAGACCTTCAAATGTCACCCATTGTCCTCTAATGTCCTGCAGAGCAAAAGAAAAGAACAAAACTTCATCTGGTTCAGGATCCAGTCCAGTATCACACTAACAGCTACTTTTATCTCCATTAGTCTTCTTTAATCTGTATCAGTTCCTCTGGGTTTTTTCTTTCATGACCTTGACATTCTGGAGTACTGTCCAATTATTTCGCAGAAGTCCCTCAATTTCGGTCTGTCTGCTATTTCCTCATAAGATCCAGGTTGTACCTTTTTGGCAGGAAGACGACAGAAGTGATGCTGTGTCCTCCTCAGTGCATTGTATCTAGAGGACATCCACAGGCTGGCCACTGTCCCATTATTAGTGATGTTAACTTTCATCACTTGATTAAGGTAGGGTCTGCTCTATTTCTCCATTGTAAAATTAGAATTTTCCCTTTGAAATTAATGAGAATTTTGTGGATACATTGGGACTTCGTAAATTCCTTCTACATTGGCAATTTACAGTCAAGAAACACTTTTCTTTCTTCTCTACTTATTTATTTATATGTATTGGATGATAATTTGCTCATTTACCCCAGCTTTGACCCGAGAGTCTGGCTTGTATGTTCTTTTACTACATCTCCATCGTTCTCTGAGCACTTTCTTACTTTCTGGTCCACACTGTTCCAGGCTCATCCTGTCCTGTATCTGCCCCAGCACTGGAATTAACCATATTTCCAAAGATTTCTGGCATCTTTTAGTGGAGAAGCTATTTAGAAAACTGTATCTGTGAGCTAGATTTGCTACTGAAGTGTCACTGCTTTTAGGCTCTTTCAGAAGGCAGCTACATTGATACATCCATCTATATTTTTTGGTAGCTCTATGTATATAAATGTTCATATAGACACCTCCAATTCCAGTCCAACACCACAGGACTAATCTAGCCATCCACCCTTCTATGCAGTAACCCCCTTCACTGATTTAGAGAAAAGTGGCTCCCATCACTCCCAATAAATTCATATAGTTCCTATACCTTGAATATAAATAATTTCAGAATTACTAATCCACATGACTCTAAGCAACAAACCTACCAACTAGAGTAACGATATACTTATTTACACTTATTTTTTGTTATTAGCCTCAGGGCACTTGGTCAAAATACTGAATCCGAAAGTCACTAGGGGAGTTGCCTCACCTTCAGTATGGTTTATTATCCATGTGAAATATTGACATGCTTATCAATGTCAAAAGTATATAAAAATGTATCTCCAAGAATCTCACCCATCTTCTGTCCCACTAGCACGCACCTACCCTTACAACCCCGGGCCAACTACCTGCCTAGGTAATCAGTCTCATCGGATTCTAGTTTACCTTTCCTAGAATTCTTTTTTGCCAAAACACATGGATATGTATATATTTTCTTGTTTGACCTTCATTACCCAATAGTAGCATATGCAAAGTGTTCTTTTAATGGCTTTGTTAGGTAGGTTTTTTTATACCATAAAATTCACTCTGTAGGTGTACATTCTGATGAGTTTTAATAGAAGTAGATAATATGCTATCACCACCATCCAGTTGTATAGCACTCTATCACCCCCGAAAAGTACTCTTGTGTCCATCTGCATTCAATCCCTGCCCCCATCCCTCAAAGACACTCTTCCCCGCTTGGTTTCATCACTTACCACTATATTCTGAAAGTCCCCCATATCAGTTCACAGAGACCTTCCTCCTTCCTTTGGCAATTGCATAGTCTCCATTGTACCAATGATTATTCAACCACTCCTTCATGTTTGGACATCAGATTGCCTCCAGTATCTTGCAACTGTAAATAATTCTGGAATGAATAATCTTGTCCGTGAGTATTTTCATTTTTTTGAGGTATATCTTCACGGTTAACTCTTAGAAGTAGGATGTCCGTGGGGCATCTGGGTGGCTCAGTCGGTTGAGCATCCAACTTCGGCTCAAGTCATGATCTCATGGTTTGTTAGTTCGAGCCCCGCATCAGGCTCTGTGCTGACAGCAGCTGGAGCCTGCTTCCGATTCTGTGTCTCCCTCTCTCTCTTTGCCCCTCCCCTGCTCACACTCTGTCGCTGTCTCTCTCAAAAATAAATAAACCTTAAAAATAATAATAATTTTAAAAAAGAAGTAGGATGTCTGGGTCAAGATGTAAATGCATAGGTAGTGGTGATAAATCCTGCCAAATTTCCCTTCGACAGGGTTGTACCCATCTTCATCCCCACAGCAATGTATGTGAGTGCTTGTTTCCCCACAGCTTTGCCAACAGATGTGTTGTTGAATTTTTTCTTGTTTGCCAAATTGACAGGCGAAAAATGGTATCTCAGGGTCCGTTTAATTTGTATTTCTCTAATTATAATGAAGTTGAACATCTTGTCATATGTTTCCAGGCCACCTGCATTTCTTTTATGTGAATTATCTTTTTCCAATTTCTTAAAATTCAATTTAAACTAGAACAACAAAACGCACAAAAACTGAGTTCGCCCATTTCCCTGCCGCCCATGCCCACCTCTGACAACCAGCATTCACCTCTCTGTATCTATGTGTTATCTTTTCACATCTCCTGCCCACTTTTCTCTCATGTTCCCTTTCCCCCAGTTTTAACAGCTCTTTATATAGTCAAGATATTAACCCTTTACGATGTGATGTATGTTGTAAATATTTTCTCACTCATTGTCATTTACATTTTGACTGTGCTGATGGTGGTCTGACTTGAGGGTTTTGCCAAGTCAAAAGAGTTTTACATACTCAGATGTTTCGATCTCTTCTTTTACTAAATCTAGAAATTGAGTCATGGTCAGAAAGCCTTTCCCTACAGCCCATGTTATAGGGAAATTTGCTCAGGTTTACCTGCAGTATTTTCATGATTTCGTTTTTCGTATTTGGATCTCAGATCCCATTTGGAGTTTATTCCTGGGTATGGTGGAAGACAGACATCTAGTTTTCTCTTTTTCCAAGGAGCTAGCCAGTAGTCCCAGCAGAATGCACTGAAGTTCATCTGCTCCCGTGATGTGAGATGCCACCTTCACCAACACCAAATTGCTATGTGTTGTTGTCTCTACCTCTGGACTTCGCTTTCAGTTCTACCGCTGTTTCAGCTGTTCATGCAACACTACCACACTAGTTTAATTAGAGAGGATTTATAGTTCATTTTAACGTGTGGTAGAGCTATTTCCCCTAGTAGCTTTTATTTTTCAAGATTTTCATGGGTATTGCATGCTTGCTTTTTCATATGAACTGGAGTATCAACTGTCTAGCTCCATAAGAAAAAGCTTATTGATGTTTTCACTGGGATTGAGTCAAGTCATAAATTAACTTTGGAAAAACTGGCTTTTGTACGATGTGAAGTCATCTCACCCAGGTCCAAAGGATGTCTTTCTATTTGCTCAAAGCTACTTTTGTGTCTTTCCAAAGCGTTTTAAAATGTTCCTGTTAGAAGCTTTGCCCTTTCTTGCTAAGTTTATTTCTAAGTATTTTGTCCTCTCTGTTGCTATTGTGTCTTCTAACTGCTTCTTATTTATGTATAAGAAAGCTATTGATTTCTATATGTCAATTTTTCATCCTGCTACCTGAGTGATTTTATCGCTTAATTTACTTTTATCATTGACCTTCTCGAGGGCTCTCCCAGTATATTATCATATTATGTGCAAACCAAGGTAGTTTTGAGTTTTCTTTTCCAAAACTCATGCCTGTAATTGGTTCCTCTTATCTAATTTCTAATACCTCTAGTACAATTGTATGACAGTAGTGGAGATAATGGGCATCCTTGCCCTAATACTGATCTTTGTGGAAATGCCTCTAGTGTTTCCCCATCAAATAAGATGCCAACTGTAGAATTCAGGCCTATAATATATTTTACCCTGTTAAGAAGTATTCATCCATCCTTGTTTTCTTAAATGATATATAAGGCAATGAGTGTTGAATTCTATAAAAGGTTTTTCAGCAGCTAGTGAGGTAATCATATGATTTCCCCTCCTTAAGTGTATTATTATATTAATAGATTTCCTCATGTTGAACCAACCTTGCATTCCTGAAAAGAAAATACCATTTGGTCACGGTGCATTGCTTAATGTTGTACTGGGTTCAGTTTATGAATACTTTGTTTAGCACTTTTGCTTTGATATTCATAAGTGATACTATTCTGTAATTTCATTTTTTGTACTTGCTTTAGAAAAATTTAGGCATCCATGTTATACTTGCTTTTAAAAAAGAACCAGAATGTATGCCTTTATTTTCAATATTCTGAAACAATTCAAAAAGAATGGAGAATATCTAGTCTTTGAAAGTTTGGTAGAATTCCCCTATGAAACCATGTAGGTCTGGTGTTTTTATGGTGGAGTAGTTCTTAAGAGATCTTCTCTGGATATTTTATGGAAATGGTTTAGTTAAGCTTCTTGTAACAAATGGAGCTAATTTGGGTACTGTATTTTACGTAGGTTTTCATATTTATTTTTATAGAGGTCTGTGAAATAGTCTCATAATGGACTCAATTGCTTCTATTTCAATCCTATGCCCCCCTTGTCATTCCTTATTTTGTACATTTGTGCTTTCTCCCCATTTTTATTGTTAGCAATGTTTTGTTCACTTTGTGAATATTTCCAACCATATTTTTGAGTTATTAATTACATCTACTATTTCTCTGTTCTGTGCTTTATTATTTTCTTTCTCATCTTATTTACTCTGCCGTTCTTTTCCTAGATTTTGAATCGAGAATATAGTTTATTTCTTTTTTTTTTTTGATAAAAGTGTTTGGGGATATGAATTTTCATCTGATCTAAGTGTATCTATAAATTCAGCTCGGTAGTGTGTTTATTATCATTATTTCTTTTTCATTTTCAATGTATTTGTTTTCCCCTTTTCACCCAAGAGTTTGTTAATAGAAGGTTTTTAAAACCTCCAGATGAAAGTGTCATTTTGGTTTTGCTTTTAGTTAATGCCCAGTTTTAGTGCTTTGTGATCAAAGTATTGTAATATTCTACTTTATAGGATGTACTGAAGTTTTCTTTGCAACCTAATATATGAGACATCTTTTGCAAATGTTCCGTATGCACTGAAGAAAAAAGTAGAGTCTATATTATGATAGCATAAACTTACACACATACATACATACCTCCATAATATCTGCTTCATTAATTATGTTGTTTTTCTTCACTTGATCTGTGTTGTGCTGAGTGTGGTTGTGTTAAAATCTCCCATTATTAGCATGTTTCTATCTAAGTCTCCTGGTTTCTTTGTGGTTTCTGCTTTATAGTGATGGTTTCTATGTTACTTTGTGCATAGCTATTCACAACTATTATATATCTATTTTGAATTGTTATGAACCCCCTTTTTTCTGGATGCATGAATTAAGCACCTGCTCTGCACAAAGTAATGTCCACACCATCATCTATTCTTCCACGTACCTGGGAGCAGTGGCCACAGAGGGACACAGAAATGCCTGGCCTTGGTCATGAAGATACCCTGATGCTATAGCACAGGGGTTCCTCACTTAGGGCACCTTTCTTTACTCTTTCCTTAACTGTTCTAGAAAGAACTCAGGGCTCCTCGTCTAGTCACACCAGTCCACTCTGCCAGAATGCCAAAGAGGGCCTCCACAGCCAAAGCCAAGCAACCTACTGGAGCTGCAAATGGATGCTTGCAGTCCATTGTGTTTTTAAAAGATGAATACAACATGAACCAAGGAAACCTCCGAGGTTATGATTCTTGACGCTCAGCACCAGAACCTGTGTAGCTGAATCATGGCAAGACGTCTTACAAGGAAGCCGAGGGGAGCTTCCTTCTGCGAGCTCCAAAACAACTGCAGGGAGCCCCCTGGCCCCTGGCTCCTCCACAGGACCCTTTCCCTTCGCCTCTCTAGGGAACACCCTCCCTGCCCACTCAGGGAGCCAGCTCCCTTTGTAGAAGTGGCAAAGCAGAGAGGTACCCTCTGTGAGCACAGAAAGCATTTTGGAACCAAAGCCAGCAGCCCTTGGCTAAGAGTCAAGTCAGGATGTAAATGCAAAGAGAGCCAGCGACTTCATTGATTAGCAGAGTACCAGACAGCCCCAAGTGAAGCTGGGGTTAATCAGCAGGCTAGGGAAGGAGGTGTGGCTTATTTCAATGCCATTAACACATGCTCCCTCCTTGCCCCAGCACACAGTCAAAAATGTTATGTAGAATTTTCGGGCCTAATTACAAATGCTGAGCTTTCATTTGGTAGGCAATTAATAGTCACTAGAATAGAAATCAGGGCAGAGACACAAACAGGGGATACCTATCCACAACCTTTGAAAAGACCCTTTTACAAATATTAGCAGAGATACAGCCTACCCCAGCGGCATGGGTGGAGAGTAGGATCTTTCCCTGTCCACCCACACTCTGTACCAGTGTAGTAAGCCTGGGCACGGAGAGCGAGGAGCAGAGCCATTGGAGAGAGAATAGACTCTTGTCTTTTTGAAGTGTTCAAGCCTTGTCCTCGGCTGGGACTTCACAAGAAGAGAAGAGAGTCAATGTGGGGTAAGTCTTAGTGTGGGGGAGGAGCTTCTGTGGGGGGAGGAGCTTCTGTGGGGGGAGGAGCTTTCATGTGTGGGAGGGGTCTCAGCATGTGGGAGGGGCCTCTGATGTGAGAGAGCTTCAGTGTATGGGAGGAGCTTCTGTGGCAGCAGGGGACTCTGTGGGGGGAGGAGCTTCTGTGTGTGGGAGGAGCTTCTGTGGGGGGGAGGTTCCGTGGGGGGGGTCTCAGTACGTGGGAGAGGCCTCGGTGTGTGGGAGGAGCTTCCTGTGTGGGTGAGATCTCAGGGTGTGGATAGAGCCTAGCCTATTGCCTTGATGGTCCCAGGAATCCATTGTGCAGGTACTCACCGCTATGTTTTCCTCCTCTTCTTCCTGGGTATGCTACCAAACAGTACTTCCCAGCCCTTTGCAGCTGTGCACTCATGTGACTGACCTCTGGCCAACGGAATGTGTCAACGGAATGGCCAACGGAAGTGATGGATGCCACTTCCAGGCCTCGACCGTGACAATTTCTCCCATGTGGATTGTCCATCTTCATTTGCCCTCCTGCAGCGAGGGAGAACTCGGCCTTGAATTTAATGGCACCATATGGTGGAAGGAGCCTAGGCCCCTCAAGGGCTGCATGGTACAGCCCCCACCCCACCAGCTGCATTGGACTAGAACAGCGGTCAGCACACCACACCTGCAAACCACATCCGGCCCACCCCCTGTTTTGTAAATAATGTTTTATTGGGACACAGCCTTTATCGACGCACTGTCGATGGCTGCCTTCACACTACAAAGGCAGAGAATTATGGCCCACACAGCTGAGCATGTTTACTACCTGCCCTTTTGCAGAAAAACTGTATCAGCCTCTGGACTAAGGAACAAACAATATGTTTTTTATTACATGAACCCCCTGAGATTTGAAGGTTGCTACCACAGTTAACCTACCTGGATTCACTTATTCATGCAAGTTTTCCTTGACAAAAAGTCTTGGACAGAGTGGAAACCACTCGAATCAGTGACACATGCAATAGGGCCACCCAAGAGGGGCTGTGGCGCTAGAACAGTCATTGTGATGCTAGAAATCGACTGAGCAACCAGGTCTGGGTTCCGAATACCACTATGCAATGAAAGGAACCAGGGCCCCCCAGAGAAATGACTGATTCTAGGGATGGGGCGGCAAGGACACAGAGGAGCCGGGGCCTGCCAGAAAGAAGGAAGTACTAAGAAAACTCCTCAGTGATGTAGATATGTCAGTGTGGCCACAGGAGACAACTGGAAGATGGCCCAAGGATGGAACAATGTGAGCCACGAAATAAAGTCGCGTTGAATGCCACATCCCCAAAGCATAAAACAGAAATCTGTGAGTTTATATTGATATAAATCAAAGACTGAGTGGATAAATAAATACATAAATAAGGAGACAAATTACCCATGCAGAAGAATTCCAAATAATTTATGTCGATCTTCCTGCCTGAAGGGATAGAGCCTCCAATCATTCGAAGAAAGGAACCAGGGCCTTACCTGCAGGCTGCAGAGGGACTTCCTCCCAAGAGAACAGTATGGAGGGGGGCAGGTGACAAAGAGGAACTTAACAGCACAGACACCTGGCAAACACCACCTCAGCCAGGTGACCGAGGTCACATCAACAGTGGCGAGTCACCTTGACAGCAGGCACCCTTGCTGTGACGTGATGAGCAGGGCACTGTACCTTGTGGATCCCCCCAAAACCGGTCACCCAGTCTAACCACGAGAAAATAGCCAACAAATCCCAACTGAGGGACGTTCCACAAGACACCTGACTAGTCTTCCTCAAAGGAGTCAAGGTCATCAAAACCAAAGAAATTCTGAGAAACTGTCACAGGTAAGAGCCTAAAGAGACAAGACAACTGAATGCAACGTGGTGTCATGAACGGGATCTTAGAACAGGAAATCTGGATAAAGTATGGACTTTAGCTAATGATAATGTTATCAATATCACTCCATCAGTTATAACAAATTCACCATTCTATTGTAGGATGTTAACAACAAGGGAAACAGTGGTATGTGGTGACTCACTGTATGAGCCCAACAGCTTTTCTGTAAACCTAAAACCGATGTCGAAAACAAAGTTTATGTTTAAAAAGTTGCACTATGTCCTCAGTCGTCATCAGACGCACACTCGATATGTAACATGCACATCTCACTCAATCCTCAACAACACTAAGGTGAGTATTTTTACAGAATGAGTTAGAAAGTGGTCCCTCTGTTTCTATCTTTTGACAAAGACTGTAACGAATTGGTATAATTTCTTCCTTAAATGTTTGGTAGAATTCACCAGTGGACCCATATGGGCCTGGTGTTTTCTGTTTGGGAAGGTTATTAATTTTTTATTCAATTTCTTTAATAGCAATAGGCCTATTCAGAGTGCCTATTTCTTCTTGTGTGAGTTTTATCAGATTGTGTCATTCAAGGATTTGGTTCATTTCATCTAGATTATCAAATTTGTGGTCATAAAGCTGTTCATAATATTCCTTTATTATCCTTTTCATTCCATGGAATCAGCAGTGATGTTCCCTCTTTCTTTTCTGGTGTTAGTAATCTGTGATTTCTTTCTTTCTTAGCCTAGCTAGGGTTTATCAATTTTATTGATCTTCTCAAAGAACCATTTATTTCTTTGATTATCTCTGTGGGTTTCCTGTTTTCAATTTCAGGTGGGGATTTTTATGATCTTCACCTGAGAGGGGAGGAAACCGAGTTCGGGGTACCGCACGGGAGACTCGAGGTGACCTGACTGTTGCTACAGTTCACACTTATTTTTTACAGACTCTTTTTTTTAAACTTATTTGTGTGTGTGTGTGTGTGTGTGTGTGTGTGAGAGAGAGAGAGAGAGAGAGAGAGAGAAAGAGAGCACACTAGTGGGGGAGAGGGGCAGAGGAAGAGAGAGAGCCCCAAGCAGGCGCCACACTCAGTGTGAAGCCCGATGCGGGACTCGAAACCACAAACTATGAGATCATGACCTGAACCAAAATCGAGAGTGACACACAATCAACTGAGCCACTCAGGCATCCCCAGTTCACATTTTTATCACCATACTATGCTGCTTTCCAGTTCACCCCTTCTGCCAAAGCTTTCTATTAAATATGATATGCTAGGATCTAGTGCCCAGAGCACACACCCAGAGAGGGGTCCAGGACAGTCAGCCTCAGGATCAGCTTGTCCCCACCCCTGACCCAGGCCGATGGGGAAAAAGGACAAATGAGCTGCCAAGTCAAAAGTAGCTGGAACAGGGGCACCTGGGTGGCTTAGTCGGTTAAGCATCCGACTCTGGTGTCACTTCGTGGCTGTGATCTCACGGTTCGTGGGCTCGAGACCTCATCGGGCTCACTGCTATCAGCACAGAGCCTGCTTCAGCTTCTCTGTCTCCCTCTCTCTATGCCCCTCCCCTGCGCGCTCTCTCTCGCTCTCTTTCTCTCTCTCTCTCTCTCTCTCTCTCTCTCTCTCTCGCTTTCAAACATAAATAAATAAACATTTAAAAAAGCCTAGCTGGAACAGGCACCCATGTGGCTGGACTCCAAGGGCTCTTGGGCTCCCATGTATCCACCCTGACCCCAAGGCCCAAGGCCCCCCCCCACGTGACCGTGTAGGCTCTCTGAGGCCCTCTAAGAGCAAGCACCCCATCCCTCCGGAGAGGCCGCTCACATACACTCCAAGCAAGGGGCAGGAGTAGCAGCACTTCCCTGGGCGTTTGCAGTTCCCAAGATCCTCTAGGTGACCCCAAGGGCATTCTTCTGTTACCACAGGACTCCAAATGCCCCTGAGTTTGGGTGTTTCTTTCCTCTGGTTCTGCCCTCACACCTTTCCCCTGCCGTGGCAGACAATGCCAGTACCAGGCACATCTCACTCCAAGAAACACTCTTAACTGCGGAGAACAAACGGGTGGGTCCCAGAGGGGAGGAGGGCAGGGGGCATGGGTGAGAGAGGGGATGGGGGTTCAGGAGGGCACTTGTGATGAGCACCAGGTGATGTACGGAAGCGCTGAATCACTACATTGTACACCTGAAGCTAATACAGTAAAACCTTGGTTTGCGAGCATAATTCGTTTCAGAAACATGCTTGTATTCAAAGCACTTGCTTATGAAAGTGAAGTTCAAGAACCATTAGTTCAGTTGTGATCATGTGACATTCAGCATCACGTATGACTTGTATTGCAAGACATGGCTCATTTATCAAGTTAACATATACTAGAAATGTTTGCTCGTCTTGCGGAATCCTCGCAGAACAAGTCACTCGCGATCCAAGGTTTTACTGTGCAACACTGCATGTTAACTGCACTGCGATTAAGAGAAAAGTTTTAAAAAAGAGAATCCTTGCTGCAAAAATCTCATCTTATCAAATGCAGCAGGGGTGGCTGACCACATTATAAAAGGATTCCACAATTTTCCATCATCCCCCCCCACCCGCGTCCAGAGAGGGGGAATGTGAAGTCAGAACAGACAAAGCAGGGTGTGCACACCTAGAGTTGGGTGGCAGGAGCTGTGGCCCCAGGAGGGAGCGTCACGGTCCCCTCAAGTCAAGGGCAGCCCCTCAGGGAGTGGCCCTCTGGGTCCACCCCAGGGTTTGCCTATAGATCATTAATCCCACAAGGAAGGGCGCAAAGAAACTGATACCGAAGTGCCAATACAAGACCAATAAAAAGGAAGATGATATATTTAGGAGTCATAGTGTTTGTGGATGAGAAAGAGTTTTCCCTGACACCCAGCTTTCTGAAGCCATGACGGCGTTAAGTGGAGCTTCCCAGTCCAGGACATGCAAATGGGGGACCCTGTTCGCTCCCCTCAGCTGGCTACTGCCAGCTGGAAGACCGTAGTCGCTCCGCAAACAGGGTTTGCACCAAGGCGTTATTCCGTGAGCTGTGGCGTGACCCAGAGCCTGACTCAGGACACGGGTGGCTGCATGACCCATCACAGCGGCTTCCAGCTTTGGGCTC
Organism: Cryptoprocta ferox; assembly: GCA_028646485.1. Taxonomy (NCBI): domain Eukaryota; kingdom Metazoa; phylum Chordata; class Mammalia; order Carnivora; family Eupleridae; genus Cryptoprocta; species Cryptoprocta ferox. The sequence goes on from CM053570.1 coordinate 96,868,802, forward strand.
AGCAGGGAGTGGCTCTTGCAAAGGAAACCGCACCAGACAGAAGAGGAGCTCTCTGGGTGACACTGAGGTGGGTGCAGGGTCACCCCTCAGCCGCTCCCTTGCCCGGGGCGACACCAGCAGCGCTTGAGTCCTGCCACGGAGCCCACTGAAATCCATGGGTTTAGCGGCAAGGACACCTCTGGGCAAAGCCGCGTGTTTCCACGTAGCAGCATGAGCCTTAGAAACTCATTTTATGTTGGCAGGCCTCAATGTTCTCGTATTTAAAATAGTCATATCCCTGACATAGTGCCTCCATCCATCGACAAGCATTTATTGAGTACCCACTATGTGATAGGCCCCCAAAATACCAAGCTGAATACAACTCAGGCAAGTAAATGTCACTACATGCAGGACAACGAGAGGCCCGTAGGAACCCAGAATGGCAGGGCACCAAGGGGCAGCAGGGGCCAGTGAGGGGAGATCTAGGACAGTGGAGGAGGATTCTGAGGCGTGTGCATGTGCGCACGCATACACATGTGCACACACACACGTGCACAGCCCAGACCTGGATCCTACTCTGTGACTTCAGCCTCTGCCTGGACCAGACAGCAGTGCCTCCCCACAGGTCTACGCTGAGGACAAAGGGAAACTGAACCTGGGAGCATGTACCCCCGGGGCAGGGTCCTCCAGCCTGGCAGCCAGGCTCTGCTGCCGCCTCATGGGCTGGAGAGAGGAGTGGGCAGCCCCCCAGGGTACCCCATTCACTCTGCCTTCAAAAGGAAAGCACATTTTGGAAAGGCTGGGATTCCACATTTTAATTCCGATTACGGCTTAATACGACACATAGACCATTTGGCATGGTGCCTTTCTGCTGAATGTATGAACATTTTAATGGAATTGGATTATCACGCACATGTGTGGCCAACTGTTCAAACAAGACGCTCTCTCTGGCTTTCTTGGAGAGCCGAGCGGCGGGGGGAGAACAGAAAACTGAGGACTAGTGATTCTGGTACAAGACATTTGTGAACCGGGAAGAACACTGCCACTGTTTTACGGACGTGCAGCTAATGTCCTCATCACACATTCTGTGGCACTAAAACCCTCACCAGCATCAGAGGCAGAGGTCAATGACCCTGTCTGTTGGTCTTCCCGGGGTGTCCACAGGGACAACAGGGAACACCTGGACACATGAAAGGTGCCAACATGTAGGCATGTGCTTCATCACCCAGGCCAGAGTGCGGGTCTCTTTCCTGTTCTCTCCTGCCTCCCTGTGACACACACGCACACGCGCACGCCAGGGAGCGCCAGCATCACTGATGGAATTGTTTTCTAAATGACTGTAGAGTTACGATATGTGAAATTCTTTCCAATTTTCTAAATTATTTTCCAAAAACTTTTAGAAAAGCGCCGCATGCGAATCCTGGAGAGAGGCTGGATGCCCAAGTGTGACGGAGGAGAGAGCCAGAGAGCCACCGGCTGTTTGCGTGTCCCCCGTGGCTCCCGCCCGTGCGCCGCTCCACCCGGGGCCAGGGGAATGCGTCCCCAGCACATCGGTCCCTCCTGGGCTCCGCACGCACAACCACTCCTGCCCTCCCATGGCTCCCCACACGCAGGGAGAGAACCAGCCTCCTTCCGCTTGGCCTCCTGCAGGAATCACCGGAAACTGGGGTCCCGGGTCTGCTCCCCATGTCCCCAGCTCTCTTGGGTGTCGCCTTGGGAGTGGTGGCCAGAGCCTCAGGCCAGGTGCCCCTCACGCTCCGGGTCTGGGAGGTGGAGGTGTGCTCTCAGCGCCGGCTCCTGGCTTTCCCTCTGGAAACTTCCAGTCGCACACAGGGCTCTCCCAGTTACCTCCTCCCTCGCCCAGAGCCCTTGTAAACAGGGACTTTTTGAAAAAGGGCCTTGCGTGTTTTTATGTGCCCAAGATTTATGGGAATAATTAAGAAATTTGATTACATTTCCATTGTAGCTGTTTACTTGGAGAACAAACCCTTCTCGCGAACACTTCCCCACACTGACTAATGCGCTTGAGCTTTTTTTTTTTTTAAGGCATAAATTTTCCTTGTTGATACTGACTTCGTATAGCAGTTGCAGCTGGGATGTTTCTACTGAATTTTAATCCAATAAGTTCTGCAGAAGAAGAATAGTACTACCATTTTCACTACTCAGTACAGAGCAGCTCCTTCAGGGGACAGAGGGCCTGGCCAGCCTCCTTCCCATGAATCCTCAGGAGCGGGAGATGGGGAGCCAGGGAAAAAAGCAGAGTAGCTCTCATGTTAACCCACTAGAGGGTTGACAGTCACAATCACAAGGAAAGGGACCCAGGACAAGGCAGAGCGCCCAGATGCACTCTGGAGGGTGGGAGTGAGGAAACTTCAGTGACCAAGGTGACCCACAGTAAGGCTGGGTCCCTCGGGGTCCTGCTGGGTTCTACTGGGCCCTCCTGGGTTTTGCAGGAAGGAAAGTCTACTCTGATCTTCCTCCCTATCCCCTCCCCACCAACCGAAGGATCACATAAAGAAGTCTGGAGACAAATACATTTTAAAATTTATTCTCTGCTGTCCTGCACGGGCACGAAGACGTAGAGGGGGCCTGACATTAATGGAGAACCTATTGCCAGGCTCCTTCTATCTTATTTAATCTGCACAACTCCATGATGTAGGGGTTTCAATTCTTCAGTTTTGGCAAATGCGTCTAGGGTCACAGGTCTGGGAAGTGGAGAAACTGGAATTCAGACACGGACCCTCCGGAGGACACCGGGCAGGAAAGTGCTGTTTCTACCCCCTCTAAGGACAGCAGAAGCTGAAGGGAATGAAGGGGCAGCGTCCTGAAGCTGGTGATTCTGAGTCTTGCCGCTGAGGCCTCTCCCACACAGGCTGTCACCAGCCGCACTTTGGCACAGGATGGATGGACAGAGCTGGCCCATCCTCCCCCAGGCACTGGAGAAGGAATCTAATTTTAGCTCACAGAGCCTGAAATTGCTAGTGCAGAAGAAGATCATTAAACACTTGGCTGTTCCCAACCTAGGGGGTCACAGCCGGAGAGTCTGCAAAGACCCACAATGTAAGGGGCCGACGTGATTGCATCACCGTCCCTCACACCTCCCTGCCCACGGCCCCAGGGATGCCAGCCACTCATGGGTGCTGTCCCAGGGAGCAAATGTCCGTCCTGCTGCTGAGTACAAGGGTCCGGCCACTGCCCAAGGAAGGCCTTGAGAGAATGAAGCCACCGGGCTGACAAGGGCACGGCAGCCTGGTGAGACAGTTGTTTGGAGACCAAGGAGGAATCCCAAAGCTGGCTCCCCCTCACCCGAGGCACACGCACAGACATCCAGGCTCTGGTGTGCTGATTAAGTCCCCCCGAACTCTGGCCTCCCACGCTGAGTTCTGTGATAATTTAGAGTTCCGAGGCTTCCTCATTCTACAGATCCGTCATGCTGGCGACTGACGCACCCCATACCCTCGTCCCACCAAAAGCTCTTCCGGATTAAGATGCAATGGAGAAGAGTTCCACCTCCATTGCCTTCAACCTGAACCTCTCCCATGATGACAAGAAACAAAATGTTGGGTGAGCAGGCAGAGTGAGAGGAAAGGAAAAAATACCAACCCAAATACCCATCAGTGGGGTGGACGGGTAAACAAAAGGAGGCACATCCATGCAATGGGATATTACACAGCCCAAAAAAGGAATGATGTTCTTCCACGTGGTACAACCTGGCCGGTTTGAAACATTTGCCAAGTAGAAGAAGCCAGACCCAAAGTCACACGTTCTGTGATTCCACTTATATGAAATGTCCAAAGGCAAATCTCTGGAGACAGAAATCAGAGGAGGGTCTCCAGGGGCTGGGGAGAGAGGGAATGGGAAGTAGCTGGTTCGTGGGCTTGGGGTTTTACTTCAGAGTGATGAACATGGTTTAGAACTAGACAGACGTGGTTGTACAACATTGTGAATGTGATCCATTATACTTAATTGTACTTAAAATGGTTAATTTTATGTTATGTGAATTTCACCTCAATTAAAATTTTTAAGGGATGGATTTGACTGGGGGAGGAGGGAATCATTCATAGGAAACAGATCCTAAGGGCAGAAACTATTCCAGTCCAATCAGTGCCTGTTGACCACTTATTCATTGTCGGCCCTGTGTCCAACACAGGTGACGACCGAGGACACAGAAACTGAAGTGATCCTAACAGAGCACAGCTTGGGAGATAAAAAGCTCACCCTGGATCAAAGGGTGGAGAAAAGGGATGGTTACAGGCCTTCTGGGTAGAGGGAACAGCCCCGGCGAAGGCAGTCACGAATGTGTGTGGCCATGTTTCTAAATTAACACGGTTGAACGTATTTGTAATAGCTCACTGCTGCTGGAAGTGATGGATGCGATTCCGACCTTCCTCGAACTGGTCACTGGACAAATCGAATGAGGAACAAGCTGTATTTTCCTCTGGTTCCAGGAGAACGAGTTGAAAACAAATTTATCAAGAAGTGAAGTAGTCAGTAAAAGAAAGCTTTGACAGAAAGACAAGGAAAAACGGACCGATCCACCATTAAAAATAGAAGGTTTTTTTAGCACAGTTTACTCAGTTATCTGTAGATCAAATAAAAATGAAAATCATAAGGAAAGAGAAAATTTGAATGGCACAATTAATAAGCTTGACCCAAGACATATTTGCAACATTGCACCCACTGAACAGAAAATACATATTCCATGTTCCACATACTGGAACCAATTCTGGGTCTCAAAAATTTCAGAAGGACTAGCATCATATAGATCATGTTCTCCAAATAACAATTAATTATAGTAGAAACCAAAAATTCAATTAGAAACCAGTAACAAAAAGATGTTAGAAATATCCCTGTAAATTTGGAAATTAATATACCAGCTTTAAACAACTCAAAAAGTAAAACATAATACAAGTTATAAAATATTTAGAACTGAATGATAAATAAAACACTACACATTAAGATGTACGGGACACGGCTAAAACGGAGTTAGAGGGGAATGTGTGCATTCAAATGTTCACACAGAAGAGAAGGAAGGCTAAAAGTTAACGAGCCCAGCTTCTAACCTAACACAGGAAAGTAGAACACAATAGAGAAGAAAAATTAATAAAGTAGGAAACCTATGAAAAAGATATGAAGAGCAAAGTGAAAAGTTCGTTCTTTGAAAAGAACAATCTCATTGACAAAATCCTGATGGAAAAGGACGCTGGGATCAGAAGCAAAGAGCAGAACCAGGAAGCTGCAAAGACTGAAACATTATTGAGAGGATATCCTGCTCTCCTGACAATAAACTGGAAACTTACATGAAATGGACAAACTACAAAACCAAAAAAAGTATCAGAGCTGCCTCAGGAAGATATAAACAGGAGTATTCTTGTGAACACACAAAAAATGGAAGCAGGAGAGAAAATCACCAGGCCCCCATGGCTGTAGCATTTAAATCGTTCCATTAAATATTCAGGTATCAAATAATTTCAATCTTACACAAATTTCCCCAAACAATAATTATCCCATAGCCTCAGACGAACACAGTCTTGACACCAAGCCTGACAAGGAGATCATAAATAAGGAAATGTAGGGGTACCTGGATGGCTCAGTTGGTTAAGCATCGACTTTGGCTCAGGTCATGATCTCGCCACTTACGAGTTTGAGCCCCACGTCGGGCTCTGTGCTGCCAGCGCGGAGCCTGCTTGTGATTCTCTCTCTCCTCTCTCTCTGCCCCTCCCCCACTCACACTCTGTCTCTCTCTCTCCCAAAAATAAAAAAACATTAAAAAAATCTTTTAAAGAAATATAGAGGCCAGTATCACTCATGACATAAATGCAAAACTTCTAAATGAATCTTAAAAAGCCAAATCCAGCAATGTATAAGAATGATAATACATCATGAACGTGTTGGATTTATTCTAGGATTACAGATTTAGCTTAACATTATAAGGTAAATAAATATAGCTCATCATGTTAACAGATTATAGGAAAGAATTACATAATTGTTCTTCATAGCAATATTTAACATCTACCTGTAATTAAAACTCTTCGCACACTAGGAATAGAACAAAACTCACTTGACCTAAAAGTTTCGCAGTATTATTTACAATAGCCAAACTATGGAAGCAGCCCAAGTGTCCATTGATAGATGAATGGATAAAGAAGATGTGGCATATGCACACAATGGGCATTGCAACAACATGGATGGAGCTGGATGGAGCTAGAGAGAATGACGCAAAGTGAAATAAGTCTGACAGAGAAAGACAAATACCATATGACTTCACTCATAGGTGGAATTTAAGAAACAAAACAAATGAGCAAAGGAAGAGAGAGAGAGAGAGAGAGAGAGACTGTTAACTACCGAGAACCACCTGATGGTTACCAGAGGAGGGTGGGGGTGTGAGTGAAATAGGCGGCGAGGGTTAAATACTGATGAGCCCTGAGGGAATAATGTATAGAATTGCTGAACCACTATATTGTACACCTGAAACTAATATAACACTGTATTTGAACTATGCTGGAATTGGAAAAAAAAACTTAATAAAAAATAAATTAAATAAAAGGTAAATTAGAGCCAACATCACTATTAACCATGAAACATTAGCAGGATTTCCTTTAATATGAGACATGAAGCAGGAGTTCTTACTATCACCGCTTCTACTCAACACTGTACTGGAAGTCCTAATCTGCACAGCAATGCACGAACAAGAAATAAAAGCTCTAAGGTTTGGAAAGTAAGAAAGAATGCTCAATATTCCAATGATGTTACACAGAATCTAAAAGAATGCTACAGACGAGGTATTACGTTAATAAAAGATTTTACCAGAGTGACTGGATACAAGGTCAACATACCCAAAAAGTTACTTTTCTATACAACAACAACAAACATAAAATATAATTTAAAAGGTACCATTTATAATTACAATAAAAAATAGAAAGTTCTTAAGCATAAATTGATGCATAAAATATAAAACGTTATAGAAATATGTTAAAGGCCTACTACATATGTGGAGAGAGGTACACCACGTCCAAAGATAAAAGGCTCAATGAAAAGGTCAGTTCTTACCAAACTGACAGATAAGATTCACTGTGATTCCAATCAAAATCTCCACAGGAATGTGATGATCTAGAGAAGACTGTCTTCCATAATACTCATGGGACACCAAAGGCTAAAAATAGGCAAGACACATCCGAGGGACCCACAGAACACGGGGGCGGGGGAGAACTTGATCTTCCACTTACTGCGAAGTTATCGTGAACTTCCACAATTAAGACAGTGAGTCCTGGGGCAGGAATAACAAACTGGCCACCAGAGTGGAACTCAGAGCCTAGAAACAGCCCCCCACATAAGGAAGACTTGGGGTAAGAAAGAAGTCATATGCAGGACCTCGGTTTGGGCAGATCCTGGGAAAGGGTGAACTGCTCAGTAAATGGTATGGGGACAACTGGTTTCCATCATGGAAAAACATTAAGAATTTCCCCATGCAAAGTGAATTGCAGACGGATTAAAACTGAAACATGAAAGCCAAAAACATAAAACTTTTAGAAGATAATACATACGGCTTGGGATGGGGAAAGATTTATTAAACAAGAATAAAAAGGCATGAACCATAAAAAATAAGATTGATAGAGCCACTGGGTAGCTCAGTCAGTGAAGCATCATACTCTTGATTTCCACTCAGGTCATGATCTCACGGTTCATGAGATCGAGCCCCACATCAGGCACCGTGCTGTCAGCACAGAACCTGCTTGGGATTCTCTCTCTTTCCCTCTCTCTCCGCCAAACATCAGATAACACACGTGAAGCTTAGCCTCACTGTTAGCACGCACATAACGGGATATCTCACAGTCTTCAAGGTAGCAAAACTGTCAAAGTCTGGAATGGGAATGTGATCCGGAATGGGAATGTGGGGAAATGGGAACTCTCACATACTGGTAGTTGGGAGCCTAAGTCAGTGCAATCACTTCGGAGAGAAATTTGACAGTATCTGGTGAGGCTGGGGATGTACATACTCCACCAGCAAGCAGTCCCGCTTTTAGGAATATCAGAATATCTAAATAAATACATACACACACACACACACACACACACACACACGTGCGCCTTAGAGAAACACGAGCACATACATGCCAATGCAATGAAACTCTATACAGCAGCTAAAATAAGCGAATTAGAATTCTATATGTATATGTGTGACATATATATATATGATATAATGATAGATATGTATATTAGTACAGATAAAACTGAAGACAATGTAAGAGGATATCAGATGGTCTCATTTATATAAAGCTTTAAAATCTACAAAACAATGCCATGTATTATTAATGAGTATGTAAATATGTGATACAAGTATAAAAGAAATATGCATGAGAATAAAACATAACCATGCCTGAGGCAGGAGGGCAGGAAGTAGGCTCAGGATGCGGATGTGGATGTTATGCTTTATATCTTCTCAAAAATATCAGACAAACTGGGGCAAAGGTCAAGATTTGATAAAGCTGGTTGGTACATAAACAGGTGTAATTTTATTATTTGTCTCTATTTGCCCGTAAGTATCATATCACGAAGCAGCTAATAATCCATTTTGAATGGAGATCTCCAACCACTAGTTTACATATTAACAACTTCTGTCCATCCTCGGGTGATTCTGTCATCTTAACTAATTTTAATGGACTTGACAAAATTTCATTTCATTTTCTTTTTAAAAGTAGATTTTTTTTAGTGATGTCTACTTGATTACAATCATACTTTCAGTGGTTTTCAACTGTCTCATATTTAAGCAGCTCTTCCAACACTTTTTCATAAAGTGACAGTTCCAAAAGGGATGGAGGGACAACCCCTGTCTCCCGAAAAGGACAGCATCGTTAGTGATGTTTCTGCCACTGGAATATCCAAGAGGGCGCAAATACTTGTCTGCCTCATCTCTCCTGGCATTGCCGGACCTTTCGCCCTAAGTCACTCACACGCAATTAGAGAAAATCTCTTCTCTTAGCTCGATTAATTATCCTTTATAAAGGGGGAAAAAACCTCACTGGCTGAAATGCTGGGAAAACAAGCAACAGATCATTTTAATTTTCAAGCAATCTGTCCCTTTCCATTTCTCGCTGGCTTCCCCAAGGTGCCAATGGGGTGAGTTCAGCACTACCTGTAGGGTCTGACCGCAAGCCCATGGCAGCACATGGCAGCACAGAGCCAGTCCTGGGCACGAAAGCCGGGACCCCGGCTGCTACCTGGTGCAGGCTCCTTAGCTTTGGAATTAATAAAGCGCCAGGCAGAGTGAGGGATGCCAGCTCAAACGCGGGCCACGCTGGCAGCCAGCCGCCTGCCCATCAAACCACTAGCACTTCTCTAGAATCCTCAGATTAAATAAATATTTGGCAAAGCACCGCTGGCAAAAATGATAATAAATCCAACTCAATTCCCACCACAAACTGGCAAACTCCTTCAACAACCCAATCCAATCTGTCTGCCTCAACTTCCAAATAGCTAGTAATGGGGCCAGCTAGGGCCTGTGGGATCTTGTAGCTCTAAGTCAATATCTTATGCCTTGTTATTTGCCAAAAACAATCTGAGATGGGATGTAGGGCAGACTTGACTTCAACACGAGGGTCAGAAATGTGGACGAACTCCAGGGACAGGGATAGAAAAGCCTCCCATGGCCCAGGCCCCTCAGCTGTCGCTGTGCCCGCACTGCAGCCGCATGACAGGGAGAGTCTCCACCAGTCTCTCAGTCAGTCAACAAATATTCCTGAGCACCTACTAGGTGCTAAGCCCTGTGCCAGAAACCGGAGAAACAGCAGGGAATGGTGAAGACTGTAAAACAGAGCTCACAGTCCAAAGGGGGCACAGTTATACCAAAGGTGGTGAACTGTTTTCAGGCCCAGCCCCAGATGAAACTGTGGTTCCCGAGGGTATTCCCTGAGGCCTCCCCAGATGCCACTCTTTCATACTCCAAGTACCACAGAGCCTAATGGTGAAGCTGGTGCCATCCTCATTCCCTGTTACCAGCCCCCAAATATTTTGCCTGCTTCTTCCTTCCAAACCACATTTCCTTTAAAGCTGATGCCACGACATCCTGCCACCTGGCCTTTCCTTCTTATCTCTGCCATCACAGACCTCCTGGCCATCCCTCGTGCTGCTCTGTGACACCCGATCATTCTCTTCCTCTCCAGTCTGGCCTCTGCCATCATTCCAGGTGACCTCAACATCTGCGTGATGATCCATCCCTCCCCCTGGCCCCTCAGCTCCTCAACGTCCGCCCCTCACCCCCAATTCTGGTCACCTGCTCCTCCAGAAACCAATAATGGCACCGCTCTGAAATCACCATTGCACACTTTCCTTCTCTGACCAGGACCTCCTAACCCTCCAGTTCTCCTGAACAAGGGCTGACACCCAATCACTCTCAGGTTAAAGATGACTTCCAGCCACACTGCTCTGTCATTCTCCATTGCTCCCTCCCAGCCTCACTGTTGTCCTCACCTGGGTTGTGGGGCCTGTTGTTACATTCCCTCCTAGACACCCTGACCACCTTGCCCCTTTCCCTACCCTGGACTGGAAAAAAGAGGAGGAGAGGGAGGAGGAGGGGGAGTGGGAAGAGGAAAAGGAAGAAGGAGAAAAGGAAGAAGAAGAAAGGGGGAAGGAGAGGAAGGAAGGAAGGAAACAGAAAGAAAGAAAGAAAGAAAGAGAAAGAAAGAAAGAAAGAGAAAGAAAGAAAGAAAAAGAAAGAAAGAAAGAAAGAAAGAAAGAAAGAAAGAAAGAAAGAGAGAGAGAGAGAGAGAAAGAAGAGGGGGGAAAAGAGAAAGGAAGGAGGGAAGGAAAGAAAGAGAGAGGGAAGGCAGAAGGGAAGGAGAGAAGGAGAGAAGTAGGGGAAGAAGGACAGAATTAAGGAAAGAAGGAGGGAGGAGAGAGGGAAGGAAGAAGGGAGGGAAGGAAGGCGTGAGGGAAGGCAGGAGAGAAAGAGGGGAGGAGCAGAGGAAAGAAAGAAGGAAGGAGGAAGGGAAAGAGGGAGAGGAGGAGGAAGGGGAGGAAGGGGAGAAGGAGGAAGGAGGGAGGGAGGGAAGGAGGAAGGGAAAGAAGGAGAGGAGGAAGGAGGGGAAGAAGGAGAGAAGGAAGGAAGGAGGGAGGGAGGGAAGGAAACAACCATCAAACGCCACTCTCGTATCCAGATGATGCAGCATGGCTGGGAACGGCCCAGTCTACTGTGCTGACAAGTCTCAGGTGAAATCCATGAACACACACCATCCTTCCCTTTCCTGAAAGCCCACTTCCCCACACTCAGAGGGCTGTCACCCATCCCTACCCCTCAAACAGCCAGCATCTCTCCTGTCCCCCACTGCCCAGATGATGGCGGACTTGACTTTACATTCCTCTGAGAAAACAGGAACGCCCGGTCATGAACTAAGCCCGCACTCCCCCCACAATCCGCTGTCCTGCCTAAGTGCCACCTGCCTTCCCTGCCTTCCTGCTTGCCCAGCACTCCTCCTAGGGGCCACTGTCCTCCTGGACCTGGGTCTGGCCCCTCTTGCCCACAAAGACTTTTCTCCTCCAATAATCCTCTCTGCTCCGAACTGTCAGAGTCTAGTCAAAATTGACTGGAGAAGCTTCACGGTCACCACTCACCACCCCCCCCTTCTCTCCTTCATGCGCTCACACACCTCAACATGCTCTCCACGCCACCAAAATTACATGTATGTGGCCACATGTAATGGTCACTTCTCAGCCTTCCAACATCCATGACTTCCAGGAGCATGCAATAACCTCCTCCGCTCTGGTTCATGAAATCTTCCACGGCCTCCTGAGCTTCCTCCTCGCTCGCTGGAGGTCACTTCCAGGCTCCTGCAGTGGATTCTTCTCGGCTTAACCCCTTAATGCTGACACTGCACCACTCAATCCTAGGCCCACTTCTCTGCCTTCACTCCCTCTGCAGGTTAAGTAACATCCTCGGACTTTAAATACATCTCTAAGCCGATGGTCCCCAGTGTGACTCTCCAGCCCTAACCTGTGTGCTTCTGTATCCACACCTTCTCCCTGACTCTTCTGGGAAGGCCCAATAGGTGTCTGAAACCTAATTTATGCTCAGGTCCCAGTCCCCCTGACCTCACCAGGTGCCACACCCCCACCCTCCTACCTTGGAAAGCCCTCCCGCCCCACCTCTCCCTCCCTGCACACGCTGCCACAGGGGCTCTGCCAGCCACAGCTCCCAGATGCACCCTGACCTGTCCACCTGCCTGCGTCTCCAACATAAAACCCCAGGGCAGAGGACCAGCTCTTCTCCCCCGGAGTGCTGCAGCGGCCTCCCGACAGGTCTTCCTGCGGCTCCTCTTTCCCCTAAGCCCTTCTCCACAGCAGGAGAGAGCAGAACATTTTAAACCTTGCAAACTAAATCTGTGGTGTGGAAAGAAAATGGTGCAGCCGCTCTAGAAAACCATCCGACAGTTCCTCGGAAGACTGAATGCAGAGTTGCCACACGAACCAGCAATTTCACTCCTACGTATATGCCCAAGGGAACGGGAAACATATGTCTGTGGAAACACTTATACATGAACGTTCACAGAAGCCAAAAATGGAAACAACCCAAATGTCCATCAGCTGACAATGGACCAGCACGATGTGGTCTGTCCAAACAGTGGAATAGTATTTAGCCATAAAAGGAATGAAATGCTGATCCTGCTACAATAATAGTAACCTTGAAAACATTGCGCTAAGAAAAAGAGGCCAGTCACAAGAGACTACATACTGTATCATCTTATTTATATGAAATGCTCAGAATAGGCGAGTTTATCCGGAGAGACAGTACATCCCTGACTGTCTTGGGCCGGAGGGGTTGGGGGGCAAATGGGGAGTGACTGTTCATGGGTACAGGGTTTCTTTTTAGGGTAATGAAAACTGATCCTGGTTCTAAAACCGACTGCAGTGGTAACTTAAAAACCACCGAATTGTACACTTCAAATGGGTGGATTATATTGTATGTGAATTGTCTCGCTATGGTTGTTATATTTTTTAAAAACTATATCAGGTTGTATCACTCCCTTGGTTAAAACCCTCCAATGGCTTCGACTGCACTAAAAATAAGATCCGAGCTCCTTCCTGTGACCTACAAGAGATGAGTAGTCTTCCCCCAGTGCGCCACGGAGGCCTGATACCTTCCTTCTCTCCCTGGGGCTCGCTATGCCCCAGAAACCTTGGTCTTCTTTCTATCCCTCAAACGTATCGAGAAGCCCCCCTTGGGGCCTTGTGACTTGTTTCTTCTGCCTGAGCTGTCCTTCCCTCTGATCTTTGCATGACTGCTTTCTTCAACTCCTTCAGGTAAAAGCTCAAATGTCACCAGGGGCAGATTATTTGATGTTTCTGACTTTGTATTGCATTACCTTGTTCTACCTTCTTCAATGCTATTATCACTACCGGAACCTACCATATTAATCATTTTTTCACTTATTGTCTTTCCCCCAATAGATGTCAGCTCAGTGAGGTAGGAGCCTTGCCTCTCTTCCTTGGGACTCCATCCTCGAAGCCCGGATGGAGTAAGCACTCAATGAGTAATTGTTGCATGAAGGAAGGGAAGAGATCAGAGGAGGCTTCCTAGGGGAAGTGGCAGCTAAGCTGAGCACTGGAGGACGGGGGAGGCATCCAAGTGGATGGGGAGAAAAGGAGTGTCGCAGGAAGAGAGAACAAGATGGAAAAGCCTGCTGGGAAAGAGCACATGGAGGCTCAACGACCTGAAAGACAGAAGAGACGGTGGGAGAAGGAGCTGGGATTAGGCACTGCCTTGTGGATCTTGTTAAGGAGCAGCAGGGAGGTCCTACGGTGTTTTAAGTAGGGATTGCCATGACCAATATTGAGGTTCAGAAAGTTCTGCTGGTTGCGGTAGAGAGAATGGATTGAAGGAGGACAAGAGAAGGAACAGGGAGAAGAATAAGGCTTTTGCATGTCCAGGAGGGAGACGGTGGATGCCAGAACTAGGAGGGATGCAGCAAGGACAGAAGGACAGGCATCAGCAGGTGGAGCTGACACCAGTGATGGCCAATGGATGTGGGAGCTGAGAAACACAAACTCAAGGATGGCGCCACACCCTGTGACAGAACTTGGGTGACTGCACGTTTCAGCGCAGGAGAACGAGCATGGAGCATCCGGGCAGAGGTGTTCATGGTCCCACAGACCGACCAGTGATCTGACAGCCAGGAGTGCTACTGGTCTGTGCATGAGGACGTGACTGTCATCACTGGAACCAAATAAAGTTTTTTGAGTAAGGAAAACAGAGAGTGTGGCCAAGTCTTGAGAGCCACCAACCTCTAAGGGATAGGCATAGGGATAGAGGCTCACAAAGATAAGAGAGAGGCAGCAAGAATTATAAGGAAAGCCAGAGGGCGTCTATCTGAAGAAATAAATGTGGTTCAGAGAGGTGTCCAAAGATATGAGGACTGAGAAATCAGGAGGCCATTGGTAGGAACACTTTTAAGGGTTACAGGAGAGATACAGCCAATGGGAAATGACTTCAAGATACCTGGGGGAGGGGCAGAAGTGGAGGGTGAGATTATATATAAATTTATTGTGAGATATAGAAAGGAGGCATAATGGGTAGAGGTAAGTCATTAAAATAAAAGCTAATAGCTCATGTTTACACAATTTGTGCAATGTGCCAGGCACTACTCTGAGCACTATAGAAATACTGACCTTTGTCATCTTTAGGAAACAACACCACGAAGGAGGCACAGAGAGGCGAGGCCATCCCCACATTTATCCAGAAGACGGAGAGAGCCAATGGGTGCATAACTCAGGGAGGTGGAGCCCAGATGGATGGTCCACCCAGCCTTTCAAGAGAGGCAGCTGGGAAACTCATAGCTGGGGGCATAGCTAGGACACTCTGGTTTCATGTCTTTCAGGTTTTTGGTTGTTTGGTTTTTTTTACTTTTTTAAAATTTTAATATAAATTCCAGTTATTTAACATACAGTGTAGTATTAGTTTAAAGTGTACAATATAGTGATAAAATAATCAACAAAACTGAAAGGCAACCTACAGAATGGGAGAAGATATTTGCAAGTGACATATCTGATAAAGGGTTAGCACCCAAAATCTATAAAGAACTTTTACAACTCAACACCCAAAAAACCAATAATTTAATAAAAAATGGGCAGAGAACCTGAATAGGTATTTTTTCCAAAGAACATCCAGATGGCCAACAGACACATGAAAAGATGCTCAACATCATTGATTATCAGGGAAGTACAAATCAAAACCATGATGCAATACCACCTCACACCTGTCAGAATGGCTAAAATTAACAACTCAGGAAACAACAGATGTTGGTGAGGATGTGGAGAAAGGGGAACTCTCATGCACTGTTGGTGGGGATGCAAACTGGTGCAGCCACTCTGGAGAACAGTATGGAGGTTCTTAAAAATAGAACTACCCTAGGATCCAGCAGCTTCACTACTAGGTATTTGTCCGAAGATTACAAAGATACTGATTAGTGTCTTCTGTTTTGGTTGGAGAAGTAGGAAGTGAGATCATTCACTCAGAGTGAAGAGGAAAGGTCATTGGATTTGAGGTCTGACTTACCAGAGTTTGAATCCCTTCTGTATCGGTTTCTATGTTGTTCTACTAACATTTAAAAATAAGCATATTGCAATCCCTATCAAAAGAACACCATTCTTCTTCAGAGAGCCAGAACAAATAATTCTAAAATGTGTATGGAACCAGAAAAGACCCCAGATAGCCAAAGTAATGTTGAGAAAGAAAAACAAATCTGGAGGCATCACAATTCTGGATTTTAAGCTGTATTACAAAACTGCAATCATCAAGACAGTACGGTACTGGAACAAAAACAGACGCACAGATCAATGGAACAGAATAGAGAACTCAGAAATGGACCCACAAACATATGGCCAACTAATCTTTGACAAAGTGGAAAGAATAGCCAATGGTAAAAAGACAACTTCTTCAACAAATGGTATTGGGAAACGCAGACGGCAACATGCGGAAGAATGAACCTGGACCACTTTCTTACACCATCCACAAAATAAACTCAAAATGGATGAAAGACCTAAAGGTAAGACAAGAAGCCATCAAAATCCTAGAGGGGAAAAGAGGCAACAACCCCTTTAACCTCAGCCACAGCAACTTCTTACTTGACATGTCTCCAGAGGCAAGGGAAACAACAGCAAAAATGCACTACTGGGACCTCATCAAGATAAAAAGCTTCTGCACCGCGAGGGAAACAATCAGTAAAGCTAAAAGGCAACCAATGGAATGGGAGAAGATATTTGTAAATGACATATCAGATAAAGGGTTAGTACCCTCAAATCTAAGAAGAACTTACCAAACTTAACACCCCAAAAAACATATAATCCAGTGAAGAAATGGGCAAAAGACATGAATAGACACTTTTCCAAAGAAGACATCCAGATGGTTAACAGACACATGAAAAGATGCTCAGCATTACTCATTATCAGGGGAAATACAAATCAAAACCACAATGAGATACCACCTCACACCTGTCAGAATGGCTAAATTTAACAACTCAGGAAACAACAGATGTTGGTGAGGATGCAAAGAAATGGGAACCCTCTTTCACTCTTGGTGGGAATGCAAATTGGTGCAGCCACTCTGGAAAACAGTATGAAGGTTTCTCAAAAAATCAAAAATAGAACTACCCTACGACCCAGCAATTGCACTACTAGGTATTTATCCAAAGGATACAGGAGTGCTGATTCGAAGGGACACATGCACCCCAATGTTTATAGAACCACTATCAACAAGAGCCAAGTATGGAAAGAGCCCAAATGTCCATCGACTGATGAATGGATAAAGAAGATGTGGTATATATATATATATATATATATACACAATGGAATACTACTTGGCGATCAAAAAGAGTGAAATCTTGCCATTTGCAACAATGTGAATAGAACTAGAGTGTATGTATTATGCTAAGCAAAATAGGTCAGTCAGAGAAAGACAAATATATGATTTCCCTCATATGTGGAATTTAAAAACAAAACAGATGAACATAGGGGAAGGGAAGCAAAAATAAGATAAAAACAGAGAGGGAGGAAAATCACAAGAGACTCTTAAATACAGAGAAAGAACTGAGGGGTGGTGGAGGGGAGGGGATGGGGGGATGGGCTAAATGGGCAAGGGGCATTAAGAAGGACACTTGTTGGGAAGAGCACTGGGTGTTATGAGTAAGTGATGAATCACTGGGTTCTACTCCTGAAATCATTATTACACTATATGTAACTAACTTGTTTTTAAATTTAAAAAAATAATAAGCATACTGAATATACCCATCATTTTGAATTTTTGCAACCAAATAAAGTCAAAATTTGAAGAGCCACTTTCCAAAATCATGGAAACATCACCTTGTACCCCACAGGGGGTACTGCTATATAGTCATAAAAGACTTCCTTCCCCTGAACTCCTGCTCACCCTGGAGGTGAAATGCAGCCCTTCTTGGACCCAAACTATTTAAAGCCAATTTAAGACTGAACTTCCCTGCCTCTAAGATTTCATTATATCCTTAAAAAAACTTTTTTCAGAGCCTTACAAATTTTTTTAATTTTGTTATGTAATCCTTAACATACAAAACGATATATTACAAAGCTTAAGTAAAAGACCCATTAACCACCCCACTTCACCCTCAACTTAAAAACTAGAACGTTCCACACAAGCCACGGTGGCCATTTCTTTGAGCCCGTTCTCAAAAGCCCAACCAGGAAGGCAACCACTATCTTGATGTTTGTGCTTAAAATTCCCTTCATTTTTTTTCTGATCTAACCAGATATGTATGAATCCATGAAAGATACGTTGGTTAGTTTTCTTCTGCCATTTTATTATGAAAACTATCATACAGAAAAGCTGAAAGAATTTCACAAAGAAAACTCTCGTTCCCATCACCTAGCTCCTACAATGAACAGTTTCCTATATTTGCTCCGTCTTCTAACTCTATCCATCAGGCCATCCTTCTATGCATACATAGATCTATCGATCTATTTTATTTTCTGATGCATTTCAAAGTAAATTGCAGACATTTCTACCCTTCTGCAGTTATGTCATTAACTAGAATTCAGTATTTCTTTGCAGGTGTTTTTTGTTTTTGTTTTAGGGAACATTTACAGAGTAAAATAAATGCACGGATCTCCAATGCATCACAGGATGAATTTTGACAAATGCACATATCTTTGTAACCCAAACATCTGTCAAGTTATAGGACACTGTTACAACCCAGGAAATTCTCTCATGTCCCTTCCCAGTAAAACTGCGGACACCATCATCCACCACAGAGGCAACCACGGCTGTGAATTTTTTTTCACCATAAGTTAGTTTTGCCCAATCTACAGCCTCATGTAAATGACACATAAATATACGCTCTTCTGTGTCTGGCTTCTTTCACTCGGCATGATGTTTTTGAGATTCATTCATGATGTGGTTTATATCAGTAACTTGTCCTTTTTTATTGCCAAGTATTATTCCACTGTATGACCACACTTGTCTTTATCCATTCAAGTTGGTAGACACCTGAGTTGCTTCCTGTTTTGAACAAAACTGCCAAGCACATTCTTATACAAGTGTTTTTGTGAACATATATCTTCATTTCTCTTGGTAAATATCCAAGAGAGGAATTGCTGAGTTATAGGGTGGATACGTAGTTTGTTTAGCTAGTAAGAACATGCCAGATATTTTTCTAGAGTGGCCATTCCATTTTGTATCCCCACCAACAATGTATGATGCTTCCTATTACTACCCAAACTTGCCAACTTTTGGTAACTTCCATTTTCCTTTAATGCTAACCAGATGGCTGATGTGTTGTATACCTGTGGTTTTAATTTGCATTCCTTGTACTATAAAGTTTTGACAGTTATACTTACCCTTCATCTCACTGAGAAAGGGACTTTCTACCTCTAACTTGCTTAAAGTTATCATTAATTTGTGTTAATTTTTATCAAATACTTTTTTTCTGCGTAAGAATTCTTTCTGACTCATGGCTCTCTCAAAAATGAAGGAGGTGATTGAGAATTTTTGCATTAAGAGCCTCTCTCTTATAGTTCCTGCAGGTTCATCAGCCAATGGCAATAGTAAGAGAAACTAGTGAATCGTGGCCATGGTCTCATCAAGAAAGAATAATGCAAACAATAAAGGTAGTACTGTCTTTACGGTGTTGAAAATATGACTTGGTCCCGATAACCTGAAGATCGTGAATGTTCTCCTTGCCACGGAAGTAAACACTGGCCATAAAACCACCCAAAGGGCAGCAGTTATGCTTGAGGCACATACTTTCCAATCGCCTTGGTCTGGGGATAAGAAAGCCCAGTCGGGTTCGGCTGAGCTGTGAGCAACTGATGAAAAACAGCTTATGCTACTTTGTATTCACCATGGTGCCTGGTTCAGCCTCTCCCAAACCAGGCCGGTGCCCTGTGATATCTGTGGTTCAGCTGACTGCTCAGTGTGGGTCAGAGTGCTCAGGCTGAAGGGAACTCAGCTCAGCTGTCACCTCCTTACCCACAAGCCCTCTCTGGCCTGGGCACCTTTCTCTGCACCCCCACATATGCATCTCTTCCTCCCCACGTTATCTGATAACCAGCCAGTGACGGGTCTGCCTCCTCCACTAGACTGTGAGCTCCTTGAAGACAGAGACAATCTCTCATTCATCGTTGCATCTCCTTCTCGGCACAGAGCTAGACCTATAAGAATGCTTAATACCTGCGGAACTGAAGGAATGGAGAAATGAATGGCAACTGGACCAGGGAGATGTGCAGCCTGGAGTTGGGCAGCGCCAGGCTGTGGAACCGCAACACTCATACACAGGAATTCCAGGTGGGGGGGGGGTTCCTCCTGGGTTTGGTCCATTCATCTTCTGACTCCAGGAAAGGGTGCCCCTAAACTACATATGGGGGTCTGGATGCCCGCGCTCCCTGCAGGTGGCACTGCTCCCTCCTACAAGAGGTTTAGAGTACCACCCATGAGCCCAACCTCACTCTGCACAAAGACGGCACAAGTCCGTGTGGCAGGAAAGCAAGGGCTCGCTCACAGTTGTCGTCTCCAGCGCCCTTGCTAACCTTCCAGCCCACACCTCCGGGTGCGTCTGGGACATCTGATGCCCCCAGTGGGGATCTGCTGTGCTCAGGGCCATATAGGAAGCCAGTGGCAGGACCATCACAGAAGCTCAGGCCCAGTGGCTCCCGGTTCCTGGGGCCTCTGTTCCATGTCACATGTCACACTCCAGCCTTCGGTGGCACGTGCATTGTCACTCATGAAATGTACCCCAGACCCAGAATCCTTCCCTCTCACACAAACAGACCCCAAGCCAAGAGAAGAGGAAGATGGTCATGGAGTCCAGGACCAAGAAGTGTCAGTGCCCTTGTGCAAGGGGCCAGCGGGGGCTGGGGGCTGGGAGGCTTTGATCCCTCCCACCCATCAGATGCCTCACGTGGAAGGTCCACCGGAAGGGAGGGAAGACAGGCACGCTGGTCCATCACCAGCTCCAGCCCCCTCCCCTCCCTCCTGGTCCAAGACTTTCTCCTTGTACACTGCTCTCCTTTGATTTCCTCCGAGGGTCACCTATGATGGAGTGAGAGACAGAGCCTCACTCCCTGATGAGGGTGGCGGTCAATCGCCCCTCTCTCTCCCACTCAAATAACACTTGTGAATCGACGCTCAAGCTGGACGGAAAGTGTGTGCCTTTCAAACAGTGGCCTAAAATGCTTCTAATCCTATCTTTCATTTTTTAACTTCAACCAGGCGAGAAAGGTCCCCGGCTCCTAGTGCAAACGCCCAGTTTTACTCTGCAACCACGTTTTCTAAGAGCAAGGACTTTGTCTTTTTCATGAATACAAAATATTTCCATTAAAGCTCTACTTTTTTTTTCTTTTTTTTGCATTCCAAACACCGCAAGAGACACAAGCGGGTTCGAGACATTCATTATGCATCTCTCGCGGTGCCTCCCGCGGCAGAAGTCTGATAAACTACCGCGATCCAATATCACCCATCCCGCCTAACTCGCTTCAAGTGTCTATGAAATGACCTCGGGGTTCTTGCAGTTTCTGCTGCTGATGCAGTATGCAGATTTTACAAACAAGATTTAGGTTCACAGCTGGTTTTCAGAACAGCTTAGAGTCAAAGATTCAAAATACAGAACACAGCGAATGGGTCCTTATCAAAATGTCAAAATCGATTTGGCCAGAAAACCTTGGCCTGCAACATCTGTGAGAGGCTGGGGGTGAGCACCACTCCCTCTGGCTCGCACAGAAATTAATCAGGGCAAACGAAACATGACAAAGCAGTGTGAGGCTCTGGTTCCTCCCAACCCACCCAGCCTGTGTCCGGAGCAGGAGCTGGTCTCACACTCTGCAGCCAGCGGGGACCCGGGAGACCTCTGGGTGCGCAGAGGCTCTGCCGAGCACGGAGCAGACAGAAGACCCGCCCAGGCACGAGCACCCCACCCCATCCCACCCGGGGCTCAGACACTCAGAGCAGGGACCCACATCACCGCCCTTGTCAACTCTCCCCTCTCTCGGGCACCACTCAGGCGTGCCCTCGACATGGAAAGATGGAGGAGAGTGTCAACGCCAAAAGCAAAAATCCAAACAGAAGCCTCTGGACCCATCCTCCCGGTGGGTAGCACCACCTGTCAAAACTGAAAGCTGGAGCTGGAGGCTGAGTCTGGGGGCTTCAACGTGTCTGTTGGCCAGTGGCTGGAAACCACACCTCCCCTGCGTATTCCCCTGGAGGGCTGAGTCTAGAAGATGCTTTACATGGAAGGAAGGGCTCTGAGCCACTCGAAGGAGGAAGGGGGAGGTGCACGTTTTTGTCGCTGCAAAGAGCCCAGACCAAGGGCTCCAAGGCCTCACCGGAAGATTCTGGCCACTTTGATGGCATCATGGACATCATCTCCCGCACAGCGTAGGCTCGTGTGGAGGTCAGATTCTAATTTTTTTTCACTTCAGACAGAATCATAACACTATTAAGATCTAATACATTTATGACTGTGATTCTCAACCGGGCAGTATTAAAACTTGTGAAAGTGACTTTGCAAATTACCAAACAGTCACCAAGCTAATGAAGCAGGACTTTTAAAGTGACTGAGAAATAATTCCTATATTATAAAGACAGCAATCTGTGAAGGGAGATTTGGTTTTAAAAAAACACATTATAACGTATAATGGAAAATGTTAATCTGTGGTGAATCCAATCAGAGCCAGTGGAAGAGAAAAAACATAAGGGAAAATACAAATGAAGTGTGTGTTCCCGAGCCCGCGTGGAGACGCCATTCCAGAAAGGAGGTTCCCTCCAGGGCCTCCCAGTGGTCACCCGCACGGCACCAGCGACCCATGACGCTCCCGGCTGGGAGACTCTCCCCAAAGCCAGAGAAGGAATAGGTGAAAGCCCAGTAAGAAAGCGCTGGGGTCCCCATCTGCCCTGATCCATGACAAAAGCCCTTGAAATCGGCTGCAACTCCATAGCTCTCTCTGTTTTGTGGTTTAGACGCTCTGGCAAGACAGAGGAGCATAATACCCAGAGATCTGGCTCCAAACAACAGAGAGCAGGGACATGGCCGGAGCCAAGAGGGGCATCATCAGGGAGATCCACACACATCTGGGGTCCACACAGCCTTGATGGGCAGTAAGAGCTGCTCGCTACCCACTGGAAAGAGATGAACAGAAAGAGAGCAGGTGGACCCAGGCCTGCACCAGTGCTAATGATGAATGATGAGGCTGGGGTGTTCCCTTGCGGGGGAAGCTCTCTCTATAATGGAAACACGTTAGAAGGGGCTACATCAAAGCACAGTGCAGAAGAAAGCCAAGGAGACAGGCGTGCCAGCCAACACTGGCCAAAGGGGAGAGAGGAGGCCTGTGTCTCTCGTTAACGTCTGACAGCAAGCACTGTGTGTTACTTAGTGAACCGAATCCTTCTTTATGCTGGAGCGTTTTTCTCATTCTTGGCCCAATGGTTTCAACGGTTGCTCCCCATAACAGATTTCAAATCCTATTATACAGTAAACATCTGTGGCATTAATTTTCACCCTATAAACAAATGCAGGCAGCTGAGGCGGATCATTTGATGAGTCAATCAATATATGAACAGCACACAATGCCTGCTTGCTTTGCTCAGGCAAAATCAAAGAGTCCTTTCCAAGCCTGTCTGCAGCACCAGATAGCAGCGACAATATCAGAAGGGAAACAAACTTCCCCCTTGTACGTCCGACCAAGACCCAGGCCATTTCCCTCGGAGCATCCAGAAGGAATGACCCCTACCCCAGCACCTGGGCTCCACGTCCTACCCTTTCGCACATGCCAACATTCGGTCTCCCGATCGCTCGGAATCTGTACCTTTGCATTGTGTAGAGCCGCGGTTCTGCTCCCCCGCCCCCCCCAGCAGATAGTGGGCAATGTCTGGGACACTACTGTGGTCCCAGCTCAGGATGAGGGCGGGTGCTATTGGCACCTAGTGGGCCGGGACCAAGGACGCTGCTAGATATCCTGCAGGACACAGGGCGGCCCCCACAGCAAAGACTTATCCACCCAGGACATCCATGGCACAATCCAAGGTTGAGAAGCACAGCTGTAGGGCTTTCATGCCCTCGCACACCTCCGCTCCCTGATCCGACACGGTCCCTACAATGGAGGAAGCAGTGATGTTCCTTCGTTATGTGCTGTGGCCACATGACTTCCCTTCCGCCATCCTCCACTTGGACAAGCATCTCTGCTCCTGCGCAATGAACCACGCCCAGCCAGTTCCCATGGGCGCTGGGTCCACCAGTCTGTCTGGGCCAACGTGCAAAGCCAGCCAGGCCCTCCTAGGCAAGACTGCGGTGGGCTGTGAAGGAGGCGGACGGCTGCCAGGGTCCGGTGGGGGTCCCAGCGCTCCGCCTGCCTCTGCCTTCCTCCTCGTGGACCTTGGACAGCGCTCGGAGTTCGCGGTCACCCCTTCCCACCCCTGACAGCATCAGAGAAGGACTTCTCTGGAGAGGCCGCTGCGCTGCTGGGTCAGAACAGCCTGGCTGCCGGAGTCCAATGCCACCACCGCCTTGTTCGATTGAATGTCTCAAGTCTCGGTTTCCCCGTTTGAATCGTGGGCAATCCCTCTCCCAACAATGAAATGAACAATACGGAAGCTCACCTGGCATCACGAGCCCTGGAGAACAGCAAAGGAATGAAGGCCCTACCATTATTCGGTGAATTGTGGTCAAGATTTCTACTGCCATAAAGGCTGCCTGCTCTCCCTCTCCGTCTCCCCGCCTCCTCTCACATGGGCACTGTCAGCACCTCTGGCCTGGCTGTGACCTTCTGGCTGCCTGCCCAGGCACAAGTTATTCTGGGAATTCAGCTGGATGCGTCCCTTCCTCCCAAAGCTCAGGAACAGCCATCCCTTGAGAACTAAGCACACATTTTGTCTGAGACCAGCTAGGAAATCTAGCCTGGGGTTCAGACCCAAACAAGAAATAACCATGTTACGGACACTCTGTCTTCATGGACATTAACTCATTTGATCCTCCAAAAAGACCTAGGTGATAACGTTATTATCCCAGGCCCAGAGAGGCTAAGCAGCTGGCCCTAGACCACACAGAGGGGAAGTAACCAAACTGTCACCCTGGGCTGAAGTATTTCTATAGCTAAGGGCTGCAGAGGGGAAAGCATTTCTCCTGCTGCATTTGGTCGCAAGAGGGAGGGGGAGAATGAGCAGCTTCTACTGGGTGGAAGGCGTCAGGGCCCTGACCATGTTGCCCCAGGAGCCTGTTTTCAGGGTCAGACCCTTCTAGATTCCAGCTTGTTGGCCACCCTCTCTGCCAGGGAGCCCTTCTCCTGCTCAGAAACAAAGGCCAATGTCCTCAGATGCAAACGCTCCCTCTCCCAGGAGGGCCCACCCCTTCTAAGCCCAACCAGAGGCCCCAGGGACTCCCAGCTTCCTGTAGGGAAAGCTGACCCTCTCCACACAGCTGTGGCTTGACTGGGGACCAGCAAGAAGGGACCCATGTGTCACCTTGCCCCACCCCAAGTCCCCAGAGGAGCCCCTGCCCCATCCCAATCTCTGGGCCACTGGCAGGGTCGGCGACATGTGGAGGTACCAGGCCACCAGCAGAAGTACTCAAGAGCATCGCCACTTCTGTCCCTCCTATTCCTCAGAGATGTGCACACAGGGTACACGTGTCCTGAGCAGACACTGGGGCCTGGGCACGGCAAGCCAGGCTCTGACCCTGGGGACCCGCAGTCAAGTTGGGCAAAGAACCAAGTGAGCAGATGTCCCAACAGTGGGCTGGACAAGAGAGAAGTGCTTCCCATGTGTGCAGGTCAGTGCTAGGCAGGGACCACCTCGGGACAGCCACACTCTGAGTCCCCTGCAGCCCCCGATAAAGGAGGCAGGAGCTAGAACCTAGTGAACAGGTGACACGCTGGGCTTCTGGGTTTTCCAGGACTGAACAGGTGGCTGGCTGCACCCCAGGGTGGAACAGGAGAGCCCACCCAGAAGGTGGCAAAGCTGGAATTGGACCCACTCCACCCGCTGAGAGGTCAGGATGACTGGTAGTGACTGCAGAGGCCAGGCCTACAGGGGGCGAGCGAAAAAGGTAGGGAACGTGTTGGCAAGTAAGCATATGACAAGATGCTCCATGTCACATGTCATTAGGAAAATGCAAATTAAAACAACAACGAGACACCATGACACACCTATTAGAACGGCCAAAATCCAGAACACCGACAAATACCAAATACTGGGATGATGCGAAGCAGCCGGAACTCTCACTCATGGCTGGTGGGGATGCAACATGGCGCAGCCACTGTGGGAGACAGGTCAGTGGTTTCTTTCAGGACTAAACACGCTCTTACCATATGACCCAGCAATCGCGTTCCTTCATATTTCATCAGAGGAGATGAAAACTTGTGTCCACACAAAAACTTACACATGGAGGTTTATGGCGGCTTTATCCATAATTGCCCAAAGTGGGAAGCAACCGAGATGTGCCTTGGTTGGTGAGTGGATAAACTGTGGTCCATCCAGACAATGGAATATGACTCAGGGCCAAAAAGAAATGAGCTACCAGGCCATAAAAAGACATGGAAGAATGTTGAGCGCGCATCACTAAGTGAAAGGAGCCGATCTGAAAAGGCCACACAGTGCAGGATTCCAACCATGTGACATTCTGGAAAAAGCACAACTATGGAGACAGTAATAGGATCAGTGGTTGCCAGGAGTTTGGGGGAGGGGGAGAGGGAGGATCGGGCCAAGCACAGAGGAACTTCAGGGCAGCGCACTCTGCGTGATACCACAGTGACGGGTCCCTGCCGTTACACATTTGTCCAAAGCCACAGGAGGTCCAGCCCCAAGTGTGGCCCCTGTGTCAACACAAGTCCATTAGCTGTCAGGAAAGTCCCACTCTGGGGGGGATGTTAGTAACCCAGGAGGTTGTGTGTGATGGGGGACCGAACATGGGCACTCACCGTACCTTCCCCTCATTTTTAACGTGAACCTAAAACTGCTCTAAAGAAGTAAAGTTTCAATTTTTAAAAAAGGAAAGAAGGAGGACTGACATCTGAAGCAAAAGAAGCCCCCTGGGCCCCTGATGTCGGGGAGGGGGGCCGCCCACCCTTCCCCCACCACCTGACACCTCAGGGGACCCTCTTTCCTGCCGCCCAGGGGGAACCCAGCCCCACAATGCAGGACAGGTCTCTGACCCCAGGGACAGGTGCCCAGGGCCCTGCTTGGGGCTCGCTCCAGGAGAAAACAAGGATGCTGGGGGCACCCAGCGTGGAGGGAAAGGAAGACCACGGAGGCCAGCAACCCGCCAGACAGCGTTCACGCGGCTCCTTGCCAAACCAGTGAAATGGATATTCCCGGACGAGACTCCTGGCAGGAAGAATTACCGCCTCTCTTAATTGAAAGATAACCTGCCCATGCATCCTTATCTATCCACGCCTTTTGCGCATGTGCCCTCCCCTGCTTCAGCTGTGAAAGTGAACATCTAACATTCCCAGGCCCGGGCGATTCGCACAGCGAGAGGGAGGCGGGCCCGTGGGCTGCTTCTGGAACAACCCGCTGCCCAGTTCTCCTGGGGGCAGAGAAGGAGCTGCCCTCACTGAGCAGCAGGGTCTTTAGAAACATCTCATTTAAAGAAGATGAGGCAATTCAGGCATGCGGCGTAGCACCACGCGCGCACTGAGCGCTTGGGAAATGGAAGCGACACCCCCTGCACGCAGCCGTCCTGGGGTAGGTACTGTCTCCGCTGCGTGACACAGGCTGGCAGTCGGGGTGATTAGGCAACTGGCGCAAAGCTGTACAGCTCCCGAACACAGAGGGGGATTTGAACCCAGGACCGGGCTAATCCAGAGCTCTTTCCTAGACACCACAAAGCACCACACCACACTCCAGTTTCCCTTAACGGCCCCCTCTCCTTCTACTGAATCAGACGCGTCACACACCCAGCCAGGAAGCCCCCATCAGATGGCTGGCTGCGTGCAGGTGTGGGGCTTGCAGGTGCCCAGGTGACTGAGATCCCTGCCCCCTTAGGGGGTTCACAGACTCGTGGATCAATACTACCCCATCCTGGTGGCCCAGGCTCTGGCTCTGGCCACCTCCCCAGGGTCACCGGACACTGAGCAGGCACTTTCCTGTTACCCTGACTTCCCTGGGAGCCCTCAGCTTGGGCTCAGCCCCACCCTGCGTCCATCACCTCCTTCTAAAACCCCCGGCTTCGCCGGCACTCCCTTCTCCAGCCCCACTGCCTCTCTGAGTTACAGGGAAGACCTGCTCCTCCAGTACTGAAAGCCCAATTTTCCCTGCACTATTAAACAAATTTCTTCAAAGATAGAACCTCACATTGAATTAAACCTTTTTTTGAAGTTTTTAGTGGCTTCCATAAATACAATGGAGGAAAAAGCTGGCAGCGCACTAAAACTCTTATTTAAGGCAAGATGAGGAAGGACCTGAAGCCACACATAAACCACGGGGGAGCAGCAGAAAGGTGCGCTCCCCGCCCCGGGACCAGGAAAGGAAAGGCAGAAGGACCCAGGGCTGGCCCCGTGCAGAGGAGGCATTCTTGCCTCTGGGGGCTAATACGGATCTTAGAAGATTCAGCAAGAAGGGCCCTGACTAAGCGCTCTCTTTGAAACTCGTCCTCTGGAAGGTCTTAGCCAGGTCATCGACCCCCTTTCCTTCCATCGCTTTCCCCCGAGAGCCCAGCGATGCGACCCAAAGGACACAACTCTGGGAGAAAGAGAATCCATCCAGGTTCAAGTCTAGCCATGCAGCTCTGAGCAGTGGCCCAGCCGTCCCACGTCTTGCTCTACATTTGTGAAATGGGACAAATAAGCAAGGTGTCACCTAGTGGTTTGCCATGAGGTACAAGTGACCAACGTCTAGCTGACAACTTCCAGTTGTTCAAATGACAGGGAACGTTTGCGGTTGCTCTGCTTTGAGTAATAAAGTACTATTGGAGGAGACACAGTAGCTAAAGCCTCGGTCAGTACGAGTTTGGGATGCTCACAGGGGTCATCACATGACACTGGTAAGGGTAGCAAATAAACATGTCACAGTTTTAGGAATTACTCTGAGTGATGTGACTTCACAGTTACAAGCCCGAACGTTTGTACAAACGAGCCTGGCAAATGGCTCTTGCAACAAGAGTGAGTCCTTACAGTTTGGAGCCCACAGCGCACACCTACAGGACAAACTTAAGAATCCTGCCTTATGTTATATCTACTGGGCCTCACGCCCTGGTGCTCTGGACTAAACTGTGTCCCCCCTAAATTCATATGTCAAAGTCCCCAAGTCCCCAGCTTGTTGTGTTTGGAGGTAGGGCTTTTAGGAGGTAAGTAAGGTTAAGGGAGGTCATCAGGGCGGGGTCCTAATCCAATGGGCTGTGGTCTTAGAAGATCTGTTTCCTAAGGACATAGCAAGAAGACAGCCATCTGTAAGCCGGGAAGAGAAGCCCATCAGCCCCTGACCCTGCCAGCATCCTGATCCTGGCCTTCCAGCTTCCAGATCTGTGAGCGAATGAGTGTCTGGTTGGCACTGCCCAGTCCGTGGTACTTTGTGATGGCCCTTGAGCTGACACAGATGCGTGGGATAACACGTCCAGTGTAGCATCGTGCCTCAAACAACAGAAGTGCGTCCTATCTGCTGTGCAGATGTGAAGGCCCGCATTCAGGGAGATTGGGCAACATGCACACGGAGAGTGTGACAAAAAGCCATCTCGCAAAACGCAAGAATGGAAAAGCCACATTTCCACAAAGAACTTAGTTCACATACGTATGATTTTCTACATGTTCATACAACTGAACCAGTGGCAGTAACGTACGTCGACATCTGAATTACTTTATCTAAATTTCCAAGAGTCAGTATTTCAGTGTGACCAAAAACACCTGTTTGTCCTATCATTGGAAAAGGGGGTATCTGCCCCGCAGCTGGGGTCACCCCTCTTCAGGCCTGTGCAGTCACTGCTCTGCGAGGACTTCACGGGAGAGGGTGAGAACATGGGGCAAGTTGACACACAGGACATCTTGCTTCCTTTGCGAAAAGTCTCACCGTTGCCTGGCAATGTAGGCCGTTGCCATGGAACAGAGCTGACAGGTGGCCGCAGGAAAGGGTCCTCCCAAGGAGCCAGTAGGAAATCCCACACCGACCAAAATAATCAGACCAGAAAAGCCAGTTCCATCCAGAGAAACAGTTGGAGGAAGCCAACTGTTGACACCCAGGAGGTGGACGGGGTGAGTAGAGCGTAATTGATTCTGGTTTCGCACACCCGAAGAGGCTCTGAATGATGCTGACTGTGGAACATTTGGCGGTGTCTCAAGGAAGGGTTTTGCTTCTCACGGAGACTAACACTTGAGGATGAGATTGATATTCAAAATATGTAACAACGATTAGAGTGGAGACCGACATCCTTTGCCCAACAGTCCGAGGGCGTGGCTCTCAACAACACGCCTCCCTGGAACGCATCTGGGTTGTGGCCCATATCACCTTGCTACTGACACCCCCCAGGGGGCTATGGACCCTCAGAGCCCACGCCCGGGCCCTTCTCTGCATGGAAGCTCTGAGGTGTCCACGAGCTCTGGCCTGGTGCTCCTCCCTGCGGCCCCTGGGGGGGTCAGCATATGCTGTTAGATCAGCAGCCCATCTTCTTTTCGGGCCACCTTGAGAGAGAAGGATCTAGACCCACTCCTCCCATGTGGATCTTAGCCCGGGGAAACATAGTCCAGCGCAGAAATAAAAACACCAAAATCAGAATCCACAATGTGAGGCCTGTCAGGATCTTGACCAAAGCTGGATGAGCCCTTTGTTTTCCAGTGAAAGAAGCTGAGGCCCAGGGAGGGGGTGTCGCCTGCCCAGGATCACCAAGCTGCAGGCCACACTGGACCAGGCCCTTTTCCTGTCACTGCACCCCTGAAGTCACCCACCTCCCGACAAGGGTAGCCACACAGCACCTCAATCGAGACGGCAGCCAGCGTGAGAAGAGCCATGAGGCAGTCTGGTCACCACGTCCCATCCTGAGTGTCCTGTGTCAGTCAGAGGGAGACGCGAGCCTGTCACCAATGTCAGCTGGCCTTGTGTTGACTCTGTCCTCCAGCAGTGGCCGCCCCAGCCCCAAACACAGCACCCTGCCTGAGGCCGGCCAGCAACCCCGAGTCAGTGAGGCCCCCCATCTGGGCCTCACCAGCCTCCTCCCCCTCAGTCTCGGTCTCCATATCTTCCAGGAAGTCTGGCTGTGTCCAGAAGCATCTGTGACATGGTCCCGCCTGAGCTGTGGATGATGCCCCCACCACCTACCCCAGATTCATATGCATGTGGGCTGTTTCCCAGGCCAGTCAACTGAAAGTCCCAGGAGGAAGGGGAAAACTGGCTTCTCCTGCGCCCCCAGTGCAAGTCACTCCACACAGAGCTCGGAGCAGGATCCCTTGCTCCCAAGTCCGGCCCCTGCTTAGCAAACCTCCCACAAACCCCCGGTGACTAGAGGGCTGTGGCACCCAGACCACTGCTCTCTGAGAGCATCTTCACAGCCACATCCCAGGGCAAAGAAGGAAGCGCACATCTTGCAACAGGGTATGGACAGCACAGATATCCAGCAGGGGTGTGAGAAAGCAGAGGGGCCACTGCAAACCAGAAGGTTCTTTAACATCCAAGGGACACTCTGTGGTCGGCCATTCTGCCTACACCCTGGGAGGGCGTCAGCAGGGCTACCCCAGCAAGGAGCGGCGGGCTACAAGGAACAGCCAACTCCTGAGGCTTAGCCCGGCCCTTCCGGATGCAGAGTGAGCTGGGACGAAGGGAAGCAGCCAAGCTATCAGAGAGAACAGGGTGGAGGGGGGGTGGGTCCAGGAAACTATCTCCACCTCAGCTCACTGTGCGTCTACGTGAGCACCTTCTCGGCTCAGAGCCCCCACTCTCTGTCCTGATAAGCTGGGACATGAAACGAGATGACCCCTCCGTTACCAGCCCTGTCTGATGGCTGACAGCTCTCCCGGGCCATGCAAGGCATTGCGTGTTTCCCTTCCCTCTGCCTGTTGGTAGGTTCCAGAAGGATCCTAAAGAGGGCCTACCAGGATCTGATTATAATTAGAAGAATAAAATATTCATAATCTCAATAATAGCCAATATTTATTCAGGGCTTGCTGTGTACAAGGCTCTATCATAGGTGTGTTATAAGATTGATCTCATTTAAAAAGTAACACTGAGTGTATTTACAGCTGTTAATTAGCTACCACCAGAACCAGGCTTGGGGAGGATGCCAGCCCCCGGTCTGCCCTTCCGTGTCCTTTTCTCCCTGCAAAGGCCATTACCTGGGTACCGAAGTCCACCGCCTTTATGGTCTTCTGTGAAGGACTTCTGTAAAGGGAGCTTTAGCCATGTCAAGGGGTCAATGGATGATGACCAACCACCTGTCTGCAGGTGGTCTGTTTTTTAACAGAGAATGAAACATCTATGTAATTAACATCTCTGAAATTAAAGGGATAACTTCTCACGGAAAAAAAAACCAGGCATCAGAAAGTCACAAGAAAGTCTTCTGGGGGGGCGGGGGAGCGTGAGCAAAGGATCTAATGAGGGACCCTGACAGGCCGTTCTGCGGGTAGACGCCTTCTAAGGCTGTGCACACCTCGGCGCGCTCAGGAAGAGCTGGGCAAGCGGCCTCTCCCTACCTTCGGGAAGTTCTATTACTCTCTTCGTCCCTGGAACTGGTACAAGAGGCTGGAAGCTGTGATCGGCCAAAGGCCTCACGGCTGGACCACAGCGGATACCTGAAGGCCACCCTTTGGCCCGGAGGGGACCCGAGCCCAGCTCAAGAGCCACAAAAATTAATATTTAATTGAAAAAGTGATTTCCTGCGTAAACATCCCCAAAGGTTCACGGAACAGTCACGCCACCTCATCATCTGTCAGTACATTTTAAGAAAGAGGCAAAAAGGTAGCCGAGAGTGGGGAGGGTTCAACTTTAAGGTACATTTTTAATTAAAAGAAAAAGATCAGAGCTGTGATGTGGCATCATAAAGCAGATAATTTTACAGCTGGATGGTCTCCCTCTGATGTACTTGAAAACCATTTTCAAGCGACATAAAGTTTAACATACCAGTACATCTGCCTACCCACCAGATTCTACATGGAATTTAAAATTTAATTATATTAAAGCTTTGTTACAGTGTGAATTGCAAGCGTGCTAACCAAGTGGAACTTTAACAAAATCTCTGCAGATAGCTTTTTTTTTCTTTTAAACTCAGTTTTGTAGAACCCAGGGTTTGGCAAACAGTTGACGACGCTGTCCGAAGTGTTTACTGCTTACAGAACAAACCACTTGGGACCTAAGTGTTTATTCTCCTGGGTCTGACTCCTCGCTCATCTTCTCTTTGCTAAGGCAGGAAGGCGGCCATGGAAATCACGGCGTCAGGGAGCTGAGGCTGACCCTGTTAGAGCCACGGCAGGAGTTTTTTTTCTTTGAGGCGGGGGTAGAGTTCGTTTTCCTGGAGAGCCTTTTCACCACTAGTTTTATGCGTACCTGGAAGAACTACCTTCCCAGGGGGAAAAAAAGTTTCGATAGTAATCACACGTGAGCTGCTCTCTGCGATTGGAGAGAGAGGCCATCCGTTCCAACAGGAAGAAACAATTCCACACAATCCTGGCTCTCCGTCGGAGAGGTGCAAGGTTGGGCTGCGGCTCGGACAGCCCTGGGTCGAGTCCCGCCTCCGTCACCGGGCGGCTGTGCATTCCTTGAGCTGGTGCCTTCACCTTTCTGAGCCTATTCCACAAAATGGAAATAATAACAGTATCTAATTCATAGAGACTGTGGAAAATTAAAGATGACAATGTATATGAAGCACTTAAGCGCAGTCTTCATCCAGGGTAAGCACGCAATTAAGTGGTAACAGTAATTTTTACTGTCATTATGGTTACTGCTGTTTGTTTCTAAAAATGCCAACGCGTGTCACACACACCGCGGCCGAGCAAGATGGCAATTTCACCTGATGGACTAAAGTGAGGGAGCCCAGGCCGCAGCCAGCAGACCTACAGGATCTGTGTTATGGAGCATGTTGAGGTGTCTTTTAGTCAGGAAAAAAAATGGAAGGGAAGCTACTTTTTTTCATTTCCACTTACCCGCCCATTCATCCATCCAACAAGCACCCACTGAGCCCACGCCTACGGAAGATACAAACCTACAGAAGACGCCCACGGCCTGGTGCCCAGGGAACTTGTAATCTAATGAATCAGAGAAGCAAGTCGCCACACTGCAGGCAGTAAGGGGGCAGCAGAAGGTCCTGACGTGGAAAAAGTCACACTCGATTCAGAGAATCCAGGCTTTTCAGGGAAGGGCTTTTAAACAGTCATTTTTTTTTAAATAAAATTTACTGTCAAGTTGGCTAACACACACTGTGTAAACTGTGCTCTTGGTTTGGGGGGGGGTAGATTCCCGTGATTCATCGCTTCCGTACAACACCCAGTGCTCATCCCAACAAGTGTCCTCCTCAACACCCGTCACCCATTTTCCCCTCTCTCTCTCCCCCCACCATCCACCCTCAGTTTGTTCTCTGTATGTAAGAGTCTCTTAGGGTTTGCCTCCCTCCCTCTCTGTTTGTAAGTTTTTTGCCCCTTCCCTTCCCCCACGGTCTTCTGTTAAGTTTCTCAAGTTCCCACATATGAGTGAAAACATATGATATCTGTCTTTCTCTGACTGACATATTTCATTTTGCATAATACCCTCCAGTTCCATCCAGGTTGCTGCAAATGGCAGGATTTCATAAAGAAGATGTGGTTTATATATACAATGGAATACTACTTGGCAATGAGAAAGAATAAACAGTGATCTTAACAAGTAGTGTGTGCCCCTGGAGGGAGGGAGGGGGAGAAACAGATCCCTGGGTGTCAGACAGTCACAGAAGATCTAGAAGTATTGGCATAGAAAAATATCTTTGGTATATTTTCAGGTGGAAAAAAAAGAAGCTATATAGTAAGAACAAGATACCATAAAAAAAAAAAGTTCGTGTATGTGTGTGTGTTATCTACACAGAGAAATGAGGTACACAAAACCATCGACAGAGGTGTAGAACTGGGGAAAGTGTTAGGGGAAGAAACAGTAACAGGAGAAAAACGTGGAAGGGATCATCTTTCACTTTTTATTATGCATTTCGGTACACTTTTGAATCTTTAAAATTAGCATAAAGTTTTTATAATCATTATTAGTGATAAAAATGCAGATTCAAATTTTGAGTGATTTTATTCCCTTTCAGTCATCGCATTTAATTTCCGAAATTTAAATTAATATTAAAGGAGGACATGGAATTTTTGTTTATCAATCGAGGACACGGGTTGAAATTTATTCATTCTAGAAATGACTTACTCGGTCCCTACAGCGGAGTGGGCCTTCCTCGAGGCTCCAGGAGGCAGGGCCCCGAACGAGGAGTCAGAATGCCTGCCCCTTGGATTCTTCGAGGGGCCGCGGGCAGTGCCACAAACCCAGAGCCAGGCAGTAGGAGAGGGAGGAAGATGAGAGAAGGGATGAGGGGTGCTGTTGTATGTAGGGGGGTCAAGGAAAACTGCCCTGAGAAGGTGACGCTTGAGAGACACATGGGGGAAGTGAGGGAGGGGGCTACCGGGACATCTGGGAGAAAGCACTCCAAGCTGGGAAAAAGACGTGCAGCAGCCCTGGGGCAGGAGCACGCCTGGGGTATCTACCCAGGGAGGCCGGAGCAGAGTGGGCAGGCAGGAGAGGGGCCCACAAAGGTAGCAGGAGCCGGGACTTTGTAATCCCTGAGCAGTGTCGGAGCTGCCGGGGGCTTCCGAGCAATGACAGATGGAATGTGCTCAAAGGAAATCCTGAAGGAGGGCTCCAGTGGCAGTGCCGGAGAAAGAGGAGGGCGGTGGGGACTACGGGGAAAGGGGTGAGGGCTCTGAAGATGCCCATGGGTTCCGGGTCTAGAGCCAGCAGGACTGCTGACGGATTCGATGAGGGAAAAGAAAGAGAAGGGCGTCCAGCATGACTCGCCCACCCGAGTTGCCCTTTCCTGAGATGGGAAGTCTCAGGGTGTGAACGTTTTAGGAGGTGACGAATCGAGTCAGGGCTGGAATGACAAGTTTGAGGTCACTAGCACAAGGATTGTGTGTAAAGCTAAGGGCCTGGGGGCACCTGGGTGGTTCAGTCGCTTAAGCGTCCGACTTCGGCTCAGGTCATGATCTCACAGTTCGTGAGTTCGAGCCCTGCGTCGGGCTCTGTGCTGACAGCTCAGAGCCTGGAGCCTGCTTCGGATTCTGTGTCTCCCTCTCTCTCTGATCCTCCCCTACTCCTGCTCTGTTTCTCTCTGTCTCAATAGTAAATATACATTAAAAATTAAATAAAAAAAAAAAGCTAAGGACCTGGAGGGGGTCACCTGGGAGCGTTTGGGCAGGAAATGGGGAATATGGTAACTGAGTGCTGGGCCCCCCAGCATTCACAGGGTGGGAAGATATGGAGACGCTCAAGGGAGATGGGAAGGAGCCGCAGGGGCACCCAGAGTGAGCGGTTTCCGGAGGAAGAGCTGAAGTGAGCAGTTTCCGGAGGAAGAGCTGAGCAGGCACGTCGAGCGCCACGGACAGGCCAGCAAGATGAGGGCAGACACTCAGCCGCTGGGTGTGGGGTCCTTTTTTTTCTTAACTTTTTTTTAACGTTTATTTCTTTTTGAGAGAGAGAGACAGAGCACAAGCAGGGGAGGGGCAGAGAGAGAGGGAGACACAGAATCCGAAGCAGGCTCCAGGCTCTGAGCTGTCAGCACAGAGCCCGACGCAGGGCTCGAACTCACGAACTGTGAGATCATGACCTGAGCCGAAGTCAGACGCTTAACTGACTGAGCCTCTCAGGCGCCCCTGGATGTGGGGTCCTTAACGAGGGGTTTTCGGGTGGAGCCAAGCAGACAAAAGCCTGGTTGAGGCTGAGCATAGGACAAAGCGGAGGGGAGGAGCTGGAAGGAAGGAATGAGATGACAGACAGTGCAAGCCGTCTGCTGCAGGAAGTGGCCAGGGATGGCATTTTAATATTTTAAAAATTATACCGTATGGGGCACCTGGGTGGCTCGGTCCGGTTAAGCACTGGACTCTTCATTTAAGCTCAGGTCATGGTCTCATGGTTTGTGGGTTCGAGCCCCGCATCGGGCTCTGTGCTGACAGTGTGGTGCTTGCTTGGGATTCTCTCTCCCTCTCTCTCTGTCCCTCCCCCTCTAAATAAATAAGTAAACTTTAAAAAAAAAAAAAGGAAAAAAAGTTAAGAGACACTATAGACGGTTTTATGGTGATAGGAATGTCCGACCGAGGGAAACACTCCGGCTGAACAAGAGAGAGGGAACGGGTTCAGGAACCGCGCCCCTGAGCAGGGGGAGGATGGGGTCCGGCGCGCACGGAGGAGCACAGACAGGCTGTCTGCAGGAACAGGAGGGGAGGCTGGACATAGACACAGGTGCATGGGCTGATGGGCACATCTGATTTATTCTGTTCTCCAGTGAAGTAAGAAGAAAGACTGACGAGCAAGCAGAGGTGCTGTCTGAGAGAGGGGAGGAAGCTGACGTAGTCGGGCACAGGTTCGAACAGAGTCACGTACAGAATCCCCAGGGAGCACTAAGGCCATGGGGAGGGACTGGAGATACAAAATGAAACCAGTTGGCACTGATATGCATTCTTCTCCAGCCACACTGAGCTGCTTCGATGCAAGCCTCCAGGAGGCCCAAAGCTGGATTTACCAGGTGAGCATCAGGGAGGTGTGCGGGATGTGGCATAAGCAAGAAATTGTCCTCTGTTAAATTGCACCGCTGAGATGCTGAGGTTCGTTTGTAACGGCAGAGAGCATTACTTACCGTAGCTAATACTCCTGGGTTTTGAGAGGATCTCTGCATGGATCCTTAAAATCACCAAGAATTATGACGCCTGTGGTGTTGGAAAGAGACAGGAAGCCATGTGCTTCAGAATCTCCAAGGAATGAGCAAGAGCAACTCAGGCATCTGTAAAGATCGCCAAGAAGGAAGGATACAGGACCGAAGGACCTTGAAAGCACTGAAGGAGCGTTCACAAGGAAGATGGGATGACAGTGGTCTGGGAATGAAAGTGAGAAGCAGGGGAAACAAATTATAAGTCAATGTACTCCCCCAAATACTCTCAGCAAACTCAAATAGAAGGGGACTGCCCCAACCTGCAGTTCATATACGTGATAATAAAAGGCTGCATGATTTCCCGGCCAATATTGAGAATGACACAGGGATTTCTGCTTCAATATTTATTTTCTAGCCATTGCAATATGGCAAGAGAAAGAATTGAAGACCTACAGATTGGATGAGAAAAACTAAAACTAGTTTTACTCACTGAAGACAAGGATTGTTTAGGGAGAAAAATACTACAGAATCAATGAAATAATAGAATGAACAGAGCTAAAAGACGAGGCTAGTAAGTTTTCAGGGTACAAGGCAGTGTGCAGAAGTCGGTTGTATGTCTAGATGCTAGCGTCAACAACAGAGAGTTAAATTTTTTTTAATTCCATTTACAATAGCATCAAAAAATATTAAATACAGGGATAAATATGACCAAAATATGTGCAAAACCTGTACAGTGAAGACTGTAAAACACTGCTAAAAGAAACCAAAGAAAACATAGAGAGATACATCATGTTCGTGGAAAGGAAAACATGGTATTATTAAGATGCCGATTGTCTCTAACTTTATCTACACATTCAATGCAACTCTAATCAAAATCCTAGCAGGCGTTCTGTTGAATTTGATAAACGTATTCTAAAATGTATATGGAAATGAAAATTACTCAGAAAAGCAGAATAGCTTAGAAAATAAACAAAATTGGAATACTTACACCACCTGATTTGAAGATACATGTAAAGCTATATTAATAAAGTATGGTATTGGCACAAATACAGACATACAAAAAAAAATGGAACAGAATAGAAAGTTTAGGAAAAGACCCTACATGGTCAATTGATTTTCAGCAAAGGGGCCACGGCAGTTCAAAGAGGAAAGGATGATCATTTCAACAAGGAGTGTTGACACAATCAGATGGCCACAGTGGGGAAAGAGAAAAGAAAAGAATGTTTACCCTCACTCACCACATACAACTGTACCTGGAAAAGATGATAGACCTAAATAACTATAATATATAAACTATAAAACTTCTAGAAGAAAACAGAGGAAAATCCTAATGATCTTGGATTTGACAAAGATTTCTTAAATATGACACAAAAGCAAGAGCCATAAAAGAATCAGTCAACAAATTTGACTTCATCTAAATTTAAAACGTTGTATCTTCAAATGATCCTGTTATGAAAATAAAAAGGCAAGTCACAGGCTAAGAAAAAAATGTTTGTAAAACGTACATCCAACAAATAACTTGTTATCTACAATATATAAAGAACTCCAGCAATGCAATAATAGGAACACAATCTAATTTTAAATGGACAAAATATCTGAATATACACAGAAAATGTCTGGGTGACAACTATATACGTGCAAAGATGACTGACATCATCAGTCATTAGGGATGTAACTACACAGCCGGTAGATTAGCTAAAAAAAAAAAAAAAAAAAAAAAAAAAAGTTAAAAAAATTTTTTTTTGAACATTTATTTATTATTGAGAAACAGAGCATGAGCAGAGGAGGGGCAGAGAGAGGGAGGGAGACACAGAATCCGAAGCAGGCTCCAGGCTCTGAGCTGTCAGCGCAGAGCCCAACGCGGGGCTCGAACTCACAAACCGGGAGATCATGGCCTGAGCCGAAGTCGGACGCTCAACCGACTGAGCCACCCGGGTGCCCCCAAAAAGTTTTAAGTATATAAATAAGTTGACCCTACCAAGGGTTGGCAAGGATGTGGACCAAGTGGAACTCACACACTGCTGGTGGGAATGTGAAATGATACAACCACTTTGGAAAGCAGTTTGGTGGTTTCCTGTACCATTGAACACATGCCTACTATGCCATCCAACCTCCCGCTTCTAGGCGTTTACCCAAAAGAAACAAGCATGAACTCTACATGAATGTTCGCAGCAATTGTATTTGTTATAGCCAGAAGTTAGAAACAAGTCTGCGCGGCAACAGGTGAACAGATAGGAAAAAATACTGTGGTACGTCTATAAAATGGGATACCACTCAGTAATTTTTTATAAAGTTTTCATATGAATTCCAGTATAGTTAAGTACGGCATTATATTAGTTTCAGGTGTGCAGTGTGGTAACGGTGACACTGCAGGCTGATACATGCAATGATATGGATGAATCCCAAAATAATTATTTTGTTGAGTATAAGAAGCCAGATCTAAAAGAGTGCAACTTATATAAAATCCTAGAAAATGCAAACTCATCTTATAGTGACAAATATGAATGTTTGTCTGGAGATAGGACAGGGACGGGAAAAGCTGATTATAAAAGGGCACAAAGAAACCTTCTGGGTGATGAGTATGTCCATTATCGTGACTGTGGTAATGTCTGCATGGTATATACTTATGTCAAAACTTATCCAATTGTGCACTTGAAACATGCACAGTTGATTGTTCATCTACTACACTTCAATGAAACTGCAAATGAGCAAGCCTACTAATGAGGCACTATTATTATCCCCATTCTGCAGATGCAGAAACGAAGGCACAAAGGTACTAAGAACATTGCATGAAGCAGAAGCTTCACCCAGTTGGGATTCCAGCGCGCACACGCTATCACGTTGGGGACAGGACTCTTTCTTGGTCACGAAGCTCTTCCCCACCCCAAAGGTGACTGCGCACAGTACGCTTCCAAAGCAGTGAGCCCTGGTGATACAGCGGATCCAGAGGGAAAGGAGAGAAAACAGCAACCTGGCTTAACTAGAACTTTCCTCGGGAAGACTCACGCCCTGCCCTTGTGTCTACCGTGGATCTGACAGAGACAACCCAGGCTTTCTAGAAGCCAGACAGACCTAAATTCATGGCAAGCGCTGTCATATACTGGCTGTGGGAGGCCAGGCAAGTGATCTTACCTTCTTCATCTTAATAAAATGGGACTGAGCCTGGGTGGCTCAGTCAGCTAAGCCCCTGAGTCTTGATTTCAGCCCAGGTCATGATCTCATGGCTGTGGGATTGACCCCTAAATCGGGCTCTGTGCTGATAGCATGGAGCCTGCTTGGGATTCTCTCTCCCTGCCTCTCCCCTGCTCTCTCTCTCAAAATAAATAAACTTTTAAAAATGGGGCTAATCTTTTCTATTTTGTAGGGTTGCTCTAGAATCAGAAATAAGGTAAAGTCCAAATTCCTTAATGCGGCTAAAACGTCCACCACAATCTAGGATTTTATACCTCTCTCTCTGGGCCCATGTCGCATTGCACCGTCCAGGGAACACCTCTATCCACACTAACCTGTTTCGGTTCCCACCTCAGGGCCTTTGCACCAGCTCTTGGGTTTGCCTATGGTGCTCTCCAACACACTGTCTCACCCCTACTGCTCCTCAAGATCTTAGCTAAGTGTCACCTCATCAGGAGGCCTTCCCTGACTCCCCGTGTTGGGGGATTCTAAGACCACTCCAAGTTTGTAGACTCACAGGATCCGACATATTCACAGCTATGCTTCATTTCAACAAAAAGATGCAGAGAAAAATCAGCAAAGGGAAAGGTGCCTCGGGGTGAGGTCTGGGGGAAACCAGGGGCAAGCTTCCGAGGGTGCTCTCCCCGGGGAGCCCCACATTAATTCCACACTTAGGACACACTTAGTTCCTCCAGCAGCAGGCTGGAACAACACGTCAAAGTGTCGGCCGCCAGGGAAGCCCATCAGAGTCTCAGCACCCAGGCTTTACTGGAGGCTGGTCCTCTGCCTGACACATATCCAAATTCCAGACTCCGAGAAGGAAACCAGGCGTTCGTCATGAACCACACTATTTGCACAAACGGTTCGGGCACAGTGAGCCACTCTTACCATTTAAGGTAACGTTTATACCAGAATAGACGACTGTCCCCCAATCCACTTCCCAGACACCAGCCAAGAACCGGCGCTGCAAGCACGCCCATCTGAGGGCACCAGCAGGTTCACTAGGCCAGGTCTTTTCTGCGCACCACCCCACACCAGGCCAAGTCTCCGTGCCTGTTTCCTTTACAGCCTCTCAAATTAACTGAGTCATGCGTAAGCTATTTGTGTAAATAATTTGTTCCATGTCTGTCTCCCCTTCTGGGCTGTAAGTTCTGTAAGGGCAGGCGCGGTGCATGCTTGGCACAGAGTTCAAGTTTAATAAATATGCGTTGAATGAGTGAATGAAGAATGAATGAACATAAAGAGTCTAGCAAAGTGACTGGCGCATAGTCAATGCCAGCACATGGTCGTACTCTTCTGTTAAATGCTTGATTCCTGAGCTTCTGTGAGAGTCCTGGGGAAGGCGGGGGGGAGGGGCAGTG
Organism: Cryptoprocta ferox; assembly: GCA_028646485.1. NCBI lineage: Eukaryota > Metazoa > Chordata > Mammalia > Carnivora > Eupleridae > Cryptoprocta > Cryptoprocta ferox. The sequence continues at coordinate 96,910,596 of CM053570.1, forward strand.
GGGGGATCAGGAGCCACCAGCAAAGACAAAAGACAGGCCGGGAACTTTAAGACACCGTGGCCAAAGTCCCAACAAGAAGGGCAAAGGTGATATCAAGGAATATGAGCACAGTCCCTGGACTCAGCAGGTGAAGGCCCATCTCAGATCCCAAGGGAACAGATTCGAGCCAACAAAAAAGAAAAACAAAATAACCCCAAACTCGCTCTGGCCTTTCCTTCACCCCCAGAGAGGCAGACACCTAGGAAAAGCTGAGCAGTCTGAGGACTCCCCTGGGGTTCCCACATCTACTGGCTCCTATGTTCCTACATACGGGGCCCTCCCAGAACGCAGACTGCCCAGAGCCTTGGAAAATACCAGCCCTACAGTGCAACAGAAGAGAGAGGTAGGGATTTCGAATATTTGTTGCAAAGTTATGCATTGGTTGGGTCTTCAGCTATTAGAAGGAACAAATTTCTTAAAGCATACCAAGTTCTAAGGATTACTCAATTATTTTAATATAGCCAGATACTGCATGATCAATATGAATCCTTGTATTTTTAATGGGAATCATTATTCAAAATATGTCACCGCCCAATCAATACAAAGTTAAAACCCATCAATATTTAAATTTTTCCAATTGACATCATATCATTCTATCCGGGAAAGAGCTCAGTGGATCACAAAATCCATTATTTAATCTTTTAAGTTTGCAGAGTTCAGAATTAAACACCACTCCGTGTCATTAGCTGCCCGAACCGAGGCCAGTGGCAGATCCACCCCGGGAGGGGTCGGAGGAGTGGGTGGTGAAAGCTGTGCCAGGCCCTCAGGCTGAGTTGGCCTCAGGACAGGAAGGCATCTGTCCCGTGTCTGTGGACCAGTCGGGCTTTGGGAGGGAGGGTGGAGAGGAAGGCGTGCCTGGAACTTCTGCCACATGACCTGGCTTTGGGCCAAAGCTGAAATTCCTTAGCCTGGGTGACATGTGAGGCCTCCCAGGGTCTGTTCCCTCAACCTCCACCCCCTCTAACCGTATGTTCTGGTCCTACCGCACCCCATGCCCTCCAGTCACCTTAGGCTGGCTCTCGAGCCCCTATACCTTTCAATGCAACTTCCCACCTGAAATGGCCCTCACCCTCCTCCCCTTCCCAGTGGCCTGGACAATTCCCTCCGCCTCCTTGGGATCTCAGCTTAGATGTTAGTGACTCCAGGAAGGGCTCTGGGATGGGCAAGTGGCCGCCATCTATGCCACCATGGGACTCTATGCTAACCTTGAATACAGTATCTGTCTGGCTGACTCTCAATCACTCTGAACTTTCTTGTCACAGGGACAGATCCTATCCATTCCGGGCATCTGGAACACAGGGAGGGGCGCAATCAGCATCAGATGGAAAAATGGGTGGATGGATGGATGGATGGATGGACGGCAAGGAATGCCTGAGGGCACCAGTGGCTAGGAGAGAAGCATGGGATGGATTCCCCTTATGGCCTCAGAGGGAGCCAGACTTCTGGGCTCCGAACTGTGAGACAATGAATGATGCCAAGCTCTGGCTTCACAAAGGGGAAGGTGGTGGGGCTGAAGCAGGGGCAATCTTGGTGGCCTCCTTTCCAGCATCAGGCTCTAAACCATTCTCAAACAAAAGCCTCTGAGAGAAGAAATCCAAATCTTCTACCAACCATTCACTTCAGACATCCTCCTGAGAACTGTCTGGACAGAAACGAGAAGGAATTTTCTGCACCCCTTGTGGGGAAGGGAGTGGGGTCTCCATAAGGAGAGCCAGGTGGGGAGGAAGAAAGAGAAAGGCCCTCCCTTCCACACCCCCTTGGCCACTCTGGAGCCCGGAATGCTCTCCATTGCCTTTCCCGAAATGGCCTCCTCCAGCTTCCTGCTCTGCCGGCTGACATCCCCACCGGTCCTTCCCTGGAGCAATCCTGAAGAGCCAGGTAAGCACCTGACAAGCCAGAGGACAAGCCTTGTCCCCAAGGAGAAAGCGACACCATGCAGGAAACCAAGGACAAACGCAGTGCCTCCTAGATGGAGGCTTCCACCTGTCAAATTTCCCCAAAACTCGGGGACACAAAGAGACTCCCAGAGAGTGAGCTGACATCCATCCCGCCCTCCACTGTGGATTGTTCGCCAAGCCTGAGGACCAACAAGCAAATACAGGAAGTCTGCCTGAGAAGGGCTTCCAGAATGAACACACTGGTCCTCCTGTCTCCACTGGGACCCCCACCCACCCATTCCAACCAGCAGAGTGGAAGAAGATTGTGTCTTGTTCTTCAATCCTGTGGCCCCTGCAGGACCGACTGGATCTAACAATCCAGTAACCCAGCAGTGCACTTTGGGAGATTCTAGAATCCCAGCGATAAGGACATACCCACCAGTGCCAGTGAATCACCAGAAAGAAGTGAATTAATGGTCGATTATCCTGGCCCCTAGGTACATTTTCACCCATGAACTATGCCCATGACCCTAAGAGTTTTCTAATTCCCTCAACACTGACTGTTTCTGTGGGGAGAATGGTTGATCTCCAGTAACCAGAATATTCCATTAATGGGACCATCTAATTCCGAATAATGCTGGAACTTTATTTAATCCACCTTATTCACTGACTACATGTGGGAAATCATTGCTCATTTTTCATGTCTCTCTACAGTATCTGCCAGGATGTCCGACTGAGTCCCCAGTGGGTCTCTTTACACACGTAGCTCAGCCTGCTCTTTTCCATCTGAACTCAGGCCTGCGCCAGCCCCAGGAACAAAGCCAGAGTGACTCAGTGGCACAGAAATGCACACAGACCTTTGCTTCCACTGCACCCAATTCTCCAGGCACTGTGAGGGACTCAGCCTCTCTTGAAAGATTTTTCCCTCAAATCGTGGACACTAGGTCCTTAGGAACTGTCTGGAACTTGACACCACTGGCAGAACCGCCAGCTTTTCTCAGCTGCCAAAAGCAAGAGAGCATCTGCAAAACAACCCATGCCCTTGACATCTCTCCTGGAAGCAGATTCACTTTCTTTGAAAGATAATTTTATGAAATGTGTAATATTGCCTCTCATACATTAATCAAAAGTGTGGCTCTGCGATTTTAATTCCATTCCTGATAGAAAACAATGGAAACCATATCACCTGAGAGCAGACAGTTCAATTAAATCTCTGGGCCCAGATGGGGCATCTCCACTCCACAAAGGGGGCCGCAGGGCCTGGGCCGGGCTCTGGACTCTGTGGTGGACAGACTCTCCAATGTCCCCAGTCACCCCTGGCTCGTGGTGGTCACAGCCTCGTGTGACCCCCTCCCCTTGAGTGTGAGGAGAAGGTGTGCTTGGCCTCTAACTCCTAGCACACAGCAAAGGTGATGGTTCGCTTACCTAAGGTCACAACCCCTGTCTTGCTAGAAGACTCTGTTTCCTTCCTGACCTTCATGTTTTGACGGAGCAAGCAGCCCTGTCAGGGCGGCTCAGTGTCAAGGAACTGAGGGCTTCTGCCCACAAGCCTGTGAGGAATTGAATCCTGACAACAACGGCATGAGCGTGGAAGTGGACCAGCCCCGGCAGAGCCGCCATATGAGACTGCGGCCCCGCAGGAGACCCCGACATGGAGGACTCAGCTCAGCGGTGCCTGAACTCCTGACCCACAGAAACCGAGCTGTGCCTTGATGAGCCACTATGTGTGTGGCCATGTGTTACGCAGCAACAGATCACTGACACAGAGTCAGATGGATCTGGGCTCTGGTCCCTGTTCTACATTTACTATCTGTGATCCCAGAGAAGCACATGACTCAGCGTCTTTAACCCTCAGTTTCTTCATCTGTAAAATGGTAACGAAAATCATACCTATCTCACCGGGTGACTAGAAAGATGAAATGAGACAAAGCGTGAAAGGGGTTAGTGTTCTTTAAGTCAGCTCTTCTCAATGAGGGTTCCGTGAAGGAGCAAGCCTTGGTGCCCACAGGCATCTGCAGAACACAAGGAATTAACTTCCCTCGTGTGCATCAGAGCAGTGCTAGCTAGTACCGTCCTTGAAAGAATGGAGAAAAAGCCGCACGCATCATTTTCTGCGTGGCTGCAGCCTCCCATGGACGCCCAGGTAAGAAAGGCTCCCAGGTCTCAGTGAACAGCAGCCTTATCTGTCATGACTGTTGTGTATGACATCGGAGGCCCTCGTTCTCCAAAGGTGAGGCTTCACCATGTCAGCTCTGGCATCAAGGGGCCTCTCCGGAGCCTCGTTCTTCCTGCTGCAGAAACCATCGTCTACCGCGGCCACCGATTAGTCCAGAAGACAGATCTCAGGGTGATGTAATGACAGCAACATTTCTTGCCAATAACCAGTATGTTCTCCTATGTTTGGGGCTCAGGGGTTCACCAAGTTAACTTTCCAGGACCCGAACATGGCAGGACATAAATAACGGTGCCGCTGCTAATGGCCGTGCTTTTCCGAGGGCGTGGAGAGGTCAGGGCCCTGGTGGTTCGTCTCTCGTGTTTAATGCTGTGGGTCCGTGCGTGTTTGCCTCTGAACGATGCCTCCAACACCCCCCGCACTGGTGTTCGCCGGGGTCCCAGCTTGGGGTCCCAGACAACAGCTGGACCCAAAGGTGGGGGTTGGGAAGTGCCATGGCAGCTCTGGACTGATTTTGGGGGGTGGGGGGGACACATTTTAATGGAAACAGATCGAGTACTAGCCAGACTTCAGAGAAAACAGAAAGCATTTAACCCTTTAATTTCTGAAATGTGAACTGACATCAGGGGTCCTTTAAGAGCTCTGTCAGGTAAGGCGATTTCCTGCACTCCAGACCCCAGGCTGTGTGTGAACTGCATGAGTATCTGGGAAACACAGAAGTTACTGGCTTAGCAAATTATTTCTCATTCCACACAAAGATAAACTCTGTTCATTACACATGCTTCTGAAGGCAGCTCATCTCCTAACAAACACGGCTTGTTATACAAATGGGTCTGTATTCAGCAAGCCTGAATAGCAGCTTCTCCCTCACGTTAGTTCTTCAGTCAAGGTCTCCCGCCTCCGTCCCTGACACACAGATGGTTCTGGTGCCACCAAACTATAGCCCCCACTTCTGATGCTTAGCGCACGTTTGCAAAAGCGAATAAAGTGCGATGTACCTAACACACGGCAACACGCATTTTTTCCACAAGGAAAGATTTCAAACAATGTGTGAAACACGGGCATAGACGCTTCTGAGTCCAAAAACCACCTTCTGATCAGAATCAAAAGCGTCAGAGCCCTAAGTGGGATGTCAAGAATGTGAAGTGTAATTCTGACCCTATCCTGTTCCTGAACTAAGAGGCCCTAGGACCCCCGGGTGACCGGAAGCAGAGTGGAAAGATTCTGAAAATGAGTTCCAAGCAATCAGAGATGGAGGTTATCCATCAGTGGAGGCACTCGCCAGCACAGGAAGGTTTGAGTGACGCCCAGGGGCCTGACTCACCTATGTGAGTCAGCCCGTGGTCCCGGCCCGGAAGTACATCAAGCTTTTTTAGGCCAACGCCTTGGCCGAAAATGCTGTTAAATGAATCAGCCAACTGCCTACTAGGACCTTCAGGGGCCGGGACACAGAACAGAGGAGTTTTGTGGGAAGAGTCAAGAGTCAGGAAAGCGCAAAGGGCCATCTGAGGAGGGCGGGCCCAATAGGGGTGATGGAAAACAGAACAGCAGTGCAAAGGGCCTGGAGGAGAGCCCACCGTGAAGAAGGTGGCAGCCGGGGGTCATAACCATGAGGCAGGGCTGGCTGCTGAGTGAAGATGATGAGATGTGCCGCTTTTTAGGTACGGTGAAAGCTCCCTTAATTGGCCCAACGCCTAAAGCCCGTGGCCTGCCCAGGACTGAAGGGTGGTGGGTGGTGTGCCCACTCAGGAGAGCCAGCCATTACCTTTCGGGGGGCTCTGAGCTGGTTGGGTCTGTGAAACCACCTGTGCACCGAGATCAGCATGGTGGGAGTGTTTACACCAATGGAAATCGGCAGATGTCACAAGTTAGCGACACCCCCCCCCCCCACTACATCCATCGTGGATCATTTGTCAGCACGTTTCCCACAGGGAGGAACTCTGCTCTGGGGTCCTGTGCATTTCCTGATCCATCAGCCGACTCTGAGTGTGTACCAAGAGTCAGCGGCGTCTATTTCCAAGCCCGTTTGTGCCGGCTACAGTCCCATCGTGTATAGCATAACGAAACATGAGAATGAAAAGAAAGATGGTTGTTTCTGTGAAAAGTAAGTCAACTTAGAAAAATTCAGGAGAAGTAAGTTGTTTGAAAAATCTGCCACGTTAGAGGGGACCGATTCAACTATATGCTATTGGTGGGGTGGTCGGAAAACTCTAGAAGGATTCTGGACCCAGCCTGTTTCACATGTGTCCTTCAGTCTCCCCTCCACTCTGAAGAAATCTAAATTGGAAATCGTAGGCAAAGTATTACAAGGTGATCTGTCAAAGAAGATTGAACTCCCCCACAAACAGCAGGCCCCCACTAGGAAAGCCAAAAACACCTTGACCCCCAAGTCAAAAGATTGGTGAGTCAATACCTCCGTGTAAGTAATTTTTACAAATTAGCTGATTAATGACTCCACCCAGCTGGGTCAGGGGCCAAGCCCTGGAAGTCACCCACAAGAGATGATGGTTGAAGGCGCGGGAGCAGAAGACAAGGAACAAAATATGGAGGGAAGGGCCAGCAAATGTGACGGGAGAGGCTCTGATAGGACGGTGTGGAGAGGTTAACTGCACGTGCCACTTGCCCGCCAGATGGTGGTTCAGACGTTATTTTGAGTGTGTCCGCGTGGATGTGTTTGGATGAAATTAACATTTGAAACAGGAGACTGAGTAAAACACGTTGCTCTCCCCAGTGGGGCCCCATCCGATCCCCTGAAGACCTAAGTAGAACAAAAAGGCTGACCCTCCAGCGAGCAAGGGGACACTTCTTGTGCCTGAGTGCCTAGACCTGGTCTTCCTGTCTTCCAGCTGGAACTGACACATCTGTTCTTCCCGGATCTCGGGCCTGCTAGCTTTCAGACTGGACGCGCTGCGCAGTCTCCAGCTTGCCAGCGGCAGGTCTTGGAACTTGTCGGCCTCCATAGTTACGTGAACCAATTCCTCATATAAATCTCTTTACACACACACACACACACACACACACACACACACACACACACCCTACTGGTTCTGTGTCTTGGGAGAACCCTGACTGATACAGACGACAACTGGGACCGAGCAGAGAAGCCTTGTGTGACCACCCACCTCCCCGCTCACCTCCATCACCACACTGTCCTGCCCCTCTGGCACTGTGGTCTGGGGGTGTGCCGCCCCCACTAGATCTGAGAGCCGAGGGTTGATAAGAGCCTTATTCATAGCACTTGGCTATGTGTTAGGTGCCCCGCAGAATTAACTAGAGAGGACTTTGACAGACGGCCAATCAGTCCATGGGGTCAAATGCTGCGAAGGTCAAGGGGAATGAGGACAGAGGAAAGGTCCTTGCACTGGGCCTGTTGGTTGGTTACGGCCATGGTGAGAGAGGCCGTAAGGAGCAAGCATGAGCCGTGAAGAACGGAAACAGTGTCATGGCCTGGGCAAAAGAAAGGCCCGTTTGGCCACAAGGCAAAGGGCCCCTCTGCTTATGCCACCATTTTACCCTCCCAGTTAGTCTGACCAAAAGTACTGAGAGGTAGAAACCCCTCCATCTAGGTGACTTCACTTCTGCCAGGCATCTGGATGCGAGAAGCATGCACTGCTTTCTATTATATTTTTGTAGCATAAAGTATATTGCTAAAGTGAGAGAATATCATTAAAGGTTAATTATGAGAAACTTAAAGGTTATTTTTGCATATCTCACCTCTTGGACAAAAGCTGCTTCCTCATTACCATACTAGAATATAAATTAATCTGGAAAGCATTTAAAATGCCACAGATGCCTTGACTTCATTACGACGTGAAACACCACGAACACACACGTGCTGCCGTGCTCTCCGGGCTGGACGTCTCCTCCTCTCTCCGTCCTCCTGATGCTCTCACCTGAAGCCATTCCTGCCCCGGATCCTCTTCTCAAGACCCAGGGGGTTGGGGCAGGACTGCCCTCTGTCCGGCTCCACTCTCCCCCCGGCAGCCCCAGCCGGGTAAAGGGGCCACGGGGGCACGTTTGAGCACGAGGCCCGGGGCACACACAGGAACCCCGGCCGGAGCCCACTCACTGGTGCTCAGCCCACAGCCAGGGCCATCCCCCTGGCACCCTGAGCCATCAAGTCCCTGGGCCTCCCATGGGTCCTGCACCTCCCCCCCTCCACCTGTGGCTTCTGACAGAAAAGGATGGCTCCGGCCTTAATAAAGTTAGACTGAGGTCCACTGAATAATTTATTTGCACACATTGCATTTCAGAAAGTTGCAGCTTCTCTTGCTGACGCTACACCTTCCTGGGGGAGCTGGGAGTCCAGTGGAAAAAGCAGGAGAGACGGGGTCAGTGCACCCACCAAGGGGTCCGTGAGGCATGCGAGAGAACCAAACGCAAAGGTGGCCATTATTAAGATTATCGACAGGTATCTCGAGAGAGACAAAGAAAAGGCCAGTCCATCCGTGCCCTGATGGACCGCGGCCCCATATCCTAAAAGGAAGAGAAGGTCTGAATGGAGCCGGACTCGAGAGCTGGACTAAGGGAACCGGCAGCCAGCAGCTCTGTGCGGCGGGCCCGCTCTGAGTCATACAGACACCCCCAAGCCACCGCACGGCCGTCCCCATGCAGGGTCCAGGCTGCTGGTTAACAAGATACAAACTTCCCAGCAGAGAGACGCCCACACGCTCAGACTGCAGACAGAGAGCTGTGCTGACGGCAGTAATGGCTCCATCTCCGGGTCGCCTTCCACCTACTACCTCATTCATTCAGCCTTTGCAATAACCCTGCAGACGGGTCTTCATAAATAAACCCATTTTACAGGACAAGCACCTGGGCCCGGGGAGCTGCAGCAGCTTGTCCACTGGTCATTAGCTATCCCACGTCCAACACCGTCCTCTAGCTCACAGACCGGAAAGTTACAATGGGCCCCAGCTCTGTCTGTCTCCCAAGCCCCTATTCCTGAAATCACACTAGCCTGCCTACTCAGGGCAGCTCTTCGAGGCTTTCTTCTCAATAGAAATTCCAGAAAGCCAGGAACAGTAGAGTCAGGGCAATGTAGGTGTGGGAGGCAGAACACTGTTCCTCAAAGATGTCCATGTCCCGATCCCGGGAATCGGTCAGTGCATGGGGCTACGTGGCAAGGGGGAGTTACAGGTGCAGGTAGAACATGACCTTGGTCTGCTGACCTTGATGGGGGTGAGTAGCCTGGATCATCTGGGTGGACCCTACGTAATCACAGGGATCCTTAAAAGTGGAAGAGGGAGGCAGAGAGGAGAGCAGGGACAGGGTCGGCGCGCTGCCACAGGCTGGCCCTCAAGATGGAGGAAAGGGCTGCTGGCAGACACACACAGACGTCTCCAGCGGCCACTACAGGCAGGGAAACACACTCCCCTCTGGGGGCCTCCAGAAGGCACACGGCCTTGCCGACATCTGGGTTTTCAGCCCAGGGAGACCGTGTTGCACATCTGACCTATAGAACTGTGAGATGATGAATGTGTTGTTTTAGGCCACAAGATCATGGCGATTTGTTCTAGAGGCGATAGGACCCTAGGACAGAAGGGATATGTGTGGGGACAGCAGTCACTCAAGAGTCCCTAGGTTGGGAGGGGCCCAGAGTCGCGGCCTGCTGGCGCGGGAGGAAGACCACCCCGATGGGAACACGGAGAGGCCCGAGGATCAGCACTGTCCCTCTGGGATCAGAGGACAAACAAACCTCCTTGAAAAGGTAGGGATGCAGCCCTTCTAAGAACACCCATTCATCTGCCGCAAGTGAGCAGCAGCTGTCTGTAAAAACGGCACCGGCCTCCAGGCTGCTGATTAAATATTACAACAAGAGGACCCACAGGCTCCTGCAACAGGCCTGAATAATTCATAGCTGATTTGAATGGCGCAGAAGGCGCGGACCTGAACTGGGTCAGGCTGGCCCGGCTGCTCCAGCAATGCAGCTATTAGGTCATTTTAAAACAAAAGGGATGAGCTGTTGAAAGGATTAATTATTGGCTTCTCGGCTCTCCTGAAGCCCAGTGCCTAAAAATCATTGCAAATCGATGTCTATTAAACTGCCTCTGAACATTCCAGCCCTTCAGGAAAAGAAACTTTAAAATAAGGGGGGGGGGGCGGTGAGGGCCTGAAAATTCTAATGGGTTGGGATAAAGGGTTACATGGCCCAGAAAATGTGCTCTGCTCCTTGTTAACAGAATCCCCCCGCAGCTACCGGAAGCAATGAATGGGTGGTAGCAAGATCTCAGAAGGAAATTAAGCCAACACCTGGAGCCCAGGAGCACGTTCCAGGAAGGAACAGAATGAATCACTTGGAAGTCAGATAAATTGAATGGAGAAGCACCTCAGGCCACCTCGAGCTCATTTCCAGAATGACCTGTGCTCCTTTTCCAGGCTGCCATAGGCCTGAGAGTCTCTGAGGCCAGATCTGCCCCCACGAGGAGCCACAGAAGCCCACCACGCCAACGGAAAGTCCGGGTCAAAGCCAACCCCACACTGGGTATCAGACCCCAAGGCCCCTCAGCTGGTGTCTCCTCTGCCTCCCTTACCTGGAGTCCGGGTGTCGCATGAGAAGGGAGGACTAGGCAGCAGAGGGGCCGCCCATTGTTTCCAAACACTAAGCAGTCAGCTTTCTCACTCTGACCAATAGGAGGACAGACCACCTGCCCTATTTAAAATGCTGCCACATCTTGACTGGTGGTCTGCAGTGCCATTACCACAGAGTATTCTTTGTGTATCACTCGGTGATGGCGAATGGATGTCACCACCACTGCTTGTGGCCCGCTGAAATGAGAGCCATGTTAGGAAGGCTTCTGAGGCTAAATCTAGCTCTCAAGAATATGGAATCATGATTAGTGACGCCTGCCCTGTTCCTTCAAGTGGCTGAACCGGATTCAAGGATGGATCGCACATATGACCCATCCTTGAACCCGATTCAGCCATTTTAAGAAGGAAACTGAGTCCGAGAGGCAAAAGCACTTTGCCCAAAGTCACGCAGAAAGTGAATGTTAAGGCCATGATTAGCTCCCCAGTCACACTGTGGCTTTCTTATCGGTCTCCATGTGATATAGGATTGTGGTAGGCAGCGTCTCAGTTAGTCCCTGGTGAGCCCTGCCTCCTGGAATTCATGCCCTTGTGAGATGCCCTCCCCCAAGTGAAATGGACCTAGTGGCTCACTGCTAAGAAACAGAGTTCAACAAAAGTGATGGGATGTCATTTATGAGATCAGATTCCAAAGAGACTCTGGCTTTGGTCTTGCTCACCTGCTCTGCTTGACGAAGCAAGCCACCATCTTGGAGAGGCCCGTGTAGCAAGGAAGCTGGGTGACTGTGGCTAATAGCTGAGGGGGGACTGAACCTTTGGCCCGAAGCCAATGAAAACGCTAATCCTCCAACCACTAAATGCCTGAGCTTGGAAGCGAAGCCTGCCTCATTCAAGTCTTCAGATGAGCCTGCAGCCCCCCTGATGCCCTGGCTGTGAGAGATCCTGAGGCAGAGGCAGACAGTTATGCTGTCTTGCATTCCTGACCCTCAGAAATGATAAAGATTTATTATTTTCAGCCACGAAGTTTGAGGTAATTTGTTACACAGCAATCGGTCACTAACTTAGTGCTCGATAAACAACTTTTGCATGAATAATCAATGAGTTTGGGGCTCTGAGTTTGCTCTCCTGTGTAATCTGACTCTCCTGGCAACCACCTCCCATTTAAAATGCCGTTCTCTGTTGAATGTTGTGACATGAACTCCAGTAATACTCTCTCCTCTCAGAAACTTGTCTATCCTGAGAATCGTTATTGGTAGTTGAGAATGACAGGAGTCTTCAGGCCATCATTCCGTGCAAGCACAAAAACAGAAACAGAGAACAACTGGCCTGTGTGTGTACAGAGCCCAGGGCCATATGGGACCACGTGCAGAATGGATTCCTGGCAACTTAATCGTAGTAAACACACCAACACGGTGTCCTATGTGCTCAGCACGCTTCACTCGGTTACTCCTCACAATAGGCGGGGAGTATAATAATTCCTATCATACAGATGAGGAAACTGATGCATGGAGGTATACTCATGCTAAGAAGCAGCAGAACTGGGATTCAATCCAGTCTGGCTCATGACCACCATGCACTTCAGCACGTCTTCTCTTCACTGACGTCAGTCTTTCTCAACCTCAGCACTACTGACATTGAGGGTTAGGCAATTCTCTGCTGCGAGGCGCTGTCCTGTGCACTGCAGGAAGTCTACCGCTGTCAGCGGCCTCTACCCAGAAGACGCCAGTAGCAAGTCTCCTCCCATTGTGACCACCAAGAAGTAATATATTTACATCTCCAGGTATTGTCAAAAGTCCCGGGGAGAAGGGGGAAGAGGGATGCCCAAACCATCCCCGGTTGATAAGAACCACTCTCAAGTATACGAAGAAGTCGGTGTGATCCCAGTGGCCCACCAGGGTGGCAAATGGTCCCACTCAGGGCCCTGTGGGCTGTGCAGGAGCAGAGGAACAAACAGAGGCTTCCAAATTAGACGGGTCTGGACCCCAGCTTGGGAAGGCCTTCTCACCTCCCTGCACCCATGTGTCCTCCAGAGCCACTTCTCAGCTTTGCGGGCAGCTTCACCTCCTTATTCAGCCTCCGCCAGGCTCCCCACAGACTGAACACAAATGAAGATGTCCCAGCGGCACCCCTTCCCTCCAGGAAGCTATGCTTTCAAGGCTTTCATTCCACCAGAGTGTGTTCCATGGCCTCTAGAGCCTTCTAATCACTTATGCCAAAGCCACCAATTAATCTGCTCCAGCCATAGTTTCAGGATGAGCAAAGTCCAAGCGTCGTCCTCCTGTCCGCCATCAGGGCGCACCATCTCCCCCCCCACACACACCAAAGTTCACAGTTTTCTGATCGAAATTCACCCTTACAAATGTTGCTGTGCTGTTTTTCCCAATGAAATCAATTGAATCCAATTGATCTTGGCCCCGTTTTGCATTCCTCCTATAGCTCCATGGGTGCACAAGCGCATGCGTACACGCACACACATACACCGGGCTCTCCTGTGAGTGCTGTCTGGGAATTACTCTCCAGTTATCTCAGATATGCATGACTTGTCTCTCCAATTGGATTAGAGGCCATGTTTTCCACTGCCTTTATAACCACACAGTGCCCAGTACAAACCTATGCACGCAGCAGGCACTCAGTAACGGCTTGTTGACAAATGCTAGACATTATAGAATTGCATTTCAACAGCCCCTGTCCTCGCCCCACCTGCCATCCAACACCCCTGATGAGACAGGCTGTCCCTGGTGGTTTGCACACCATCTCCCTGAGGCGACACTTCTATCTACACATTAGCGATAGGATCTTACAAGTTAACAAGACCACTACCCCGAACCAGAAAGAACCCCGGAGCCTCCCTGAGCCACAACCAGAATGTCGAGATATTAAGCCATCTGCCTGTTGGAAGCCACTTTCCAAGCCAATTAGGGATAATTTTTAGGAGAGCAGGTTCATGAGAAGCAACATCAAATGCTCTCCTCTGAAATGAAGGCTTACTGTAGGATCAACTTCTTCAGAGCAAACAAGTTTCGCTGGAAAATTATAATGAACGCTTGGTGATACAGAGAAAACTGTTCCATTGGGTTAAAAATACTCCCAAGTGCTCCACTACTCAGGGGGGTTTAAAAAAATTATTTTACAGAACTAAGATGCTGAAGTTGAAAAAAGCACTCAAATATGAGTCAGAAGGACCCAGGCCATGGTCTCAATGTCTGTGTCTGGATATGCTGAGTGACCCTGGGGTTGGGGGGGGAGGGGGTACCACAATCACTAAGACTCCGTTTCCTCAGCTTTGAGCAGAGGGGAGGTGACCAGGGCGGAGACAGAAGGATTTGTGCTCTCTCTTTTCCCATTCGCCCCTTCCCTTTATCTCTGTCTTGCTGTCTCTCCCTCTCTCTGTCCATCTGTATCCTGCAGGCACCCCCCACTTTGCAGGGCTGCCATGAGGCTTGAGGGCCCCAATCTGAAGTTACGACAGCCTATGAGGTACTGACAAGCCTTCGGTGCTGGTCTGCGGGTCGGTGCTCTAATCAGTTTCGCGCACGAGCCCAAACCAGATCTAAAAGAAATCAGATCGCTAGAAAACACACAAACTGAAGCTGCAGCCCACCCTCGGTTGCAAGCATCAATAGATAGGAAGTCACAGCACACACCTCCGAAGACGCCATGGGAAAACCCAGTTCTAATCGACTTTGAGATGCGTGCATTTACCAATCATTTACCAGAATGTACACCCTCCTCACATTTGGTTTGGGCTCTTATTAAACTGTGCCGTAGTTCCCGAACAAACAAGACACAGCTCAAAGCGACAGCTAGATGCTGACTGGAAGGGACCTCAGATCTGCCCTCTCTGCACCCCCACTTCACCGCGCTCCTCTCTGTGCCCACCGGAAACTGGCAACGCTGTAGGAGAAATCCCCAGCGGACTCGTGGAATGTTCCTAAACTAATGGCAATGTTACTTCTGTGAATTCAGACACCTATCCAGGTGATGAAGCCCCAACTTTCTGGCAGGGGGTAAACTCACGAAGCAATGACCTTAACTTAGTAAATTAATTCCAAAGCACAATTGTTTTCAATCTTCATTTGAAATCAGCCTTCGTTAATCTAGATTTAATGGCATATGAAATGGAAATTCCCTTAATAAAATAAGTTATGAATATTTATCATCCCATTTTACCTGAAAGTTGAATAATTCATCAATTAACTTTACTATTAATTATTTAATGCAAAATTAATAAACTGCAAAACTCTGACGTTCCCTTGCAGACCTGTGGCACTGGAGAACTTGGGGAACTGTGGATAATTCCAGACAGAAGCTAATGGGATAGAGGAGTTAAGGCTGGAAGTTTTCTATGAGCAGAAGCAAACCACTTACTCATAAAGTTGAAGGATGGATTTTCTTCTCAGCTTGGAATTCTGTACCACAGCCAAAAATGAGCTCCAGGTTTGGCAATTGTTTCAAAAGAATATTTCTCCCGTGCTCTCCCTCTGTCATCCGTCACTATCACGTTGTCGTCAATATTTTTCTAACGTGAAGCTATCACACCCAGCAAAGCCCCTGGAGCCTCAGTCAGGACCCCAATCTGAAGAGGAGGGAGGAAGGTAAGGAGGAACACAGAAGGCAGGGGGGTACTGAGGGACGGGGAGGGGTGCGGGGTGGGGGTGACAGCAGCCAGTGCCGAGCTATTGACATTCTAAGGGAACCAAGGCTTTGGGCTCTGAGCTGCTGAGCTCCCAGTTCACTCGGGGCAGCTGAGGGTCCTTCTGACCCTCTAAACTCGCAAGGCCAGATCATACTGTGCTTTCCGAGAGGACAGCGGCTAACAGGATCTGGCACGTTCCAATAGACAGTCTTCCCAACACTTAAATGGGTACCTACAGAGGCAAGTGAGAGCTGCCTAGGTTTCTCTGCACTTCCTTTCTTGTCCTTCCCGTTTATTCGCCTCTTCCAGGGCAACCAGGATGAGGCTGTTAGTTCTCGCTGCTCATTTACCTGCGCTGCTCAAAACCCTCCCCCAGGAGTCCCCACAGGGTCCCGAATTATCCCCAGATCTTTGCCTGGTCTCCACGGCCCTCCCCAACCTCAGCCCCGCCTGCTCCCCAGCACCACCACTGGGCTCGCAGTTCTCCCTCTGCCACTACCTCGGGGGCAAGGACTTTCTGTCTAGGCTCACGCTCCTGTAACGCCACCCCCCAACACACGCATGCACACTCACACACATGCACACGGACACTCACACATACACATGCGCTCACACACATGTACACACATGGGCACTCGTGCACACTCACTCACATGCACAGATGCTCACACACATGCACGTACACATGCGCCCACACACGTGCACACGGGTGCTCACACCCACGCACACACACTTACCCACTCATCTGTCAGGTCTCTGCCCAAAGTTCGGCCTTTCCGGAAGATACCCCACCCCTCACCCCTCCACCCCCAGTCGGGGGACAGCCCTCCACTGCACTCATCCCTCGTAGCCCCTCCAAACTGCCATCATTTCAGGTTGTCCGTCCTATCTGCTACCACATCCCCAGTGCCCAGCCCAGCGCCCAGCACACCGTGCATGGTCAAAAAGTATATGAACCGGAAGCAGATCGACAATGACATGGGGTGGCAACATGGTGTCGTGTGGTTCAGGAGCAGAAGGGCTCACTCGTAGCCCCATGGGAGAAGACAGTGTCTCCCAGCGGAGCCCCTTCAAGCCCCAGATCGGGGGGCAGCATCCCCCGAAGTCAGTGGACAGGACTGATTACCGTGAGCCCGTGACAAGGAGGCAGGGGAGCCGTAGGTCTGCGTGTGGGGGAAAATGCGTGGAAATGGCACATTTCACGGTGGGCGGGGCTCGGCTCCTGGACAGAAGCAGACGTGCCTCACCTGGTTTCCCTCCTACGTCACTGCACACGGTCGTGTCCTCGCCCTAATCTCATTGCCTTTCTCCACAAGGTTCCCCTTAAACCTGGCAGTGGTCTGACTTCCCTACACACTAGCTGGGCACCACCTTTTACACATGAATCCAGTCCCGCCACAGGCAAACACGCCTGTGCCTGAAGGGTTCCCACCGACACCTGCTCCCCAATCCCTACAGGCCTCGTTAGGCCGCTGATGGGCACCACAATGTGGCCCGGAAGCACCTCGTCGAGGGCCACCCCCTGGGCTCAGCCAGGACCCTCTCCCCCCACTCTTGTCCACTGCCCCCACCCTGAGTCTGGGTCCCTTCCACCCCCAGCGTTCCCTCAAACGGAGCAGCCCAATCAATGGTGAGTCCCCTGCCAGGTGAGGTCAGGGTAGCCACCACAGAAGAATTTATTTCTTCTTCTTCTTTTTTTTTAATTAATATTTTTTATGTCTTTATTTTATTTTGAGAGAGAGAGACAGAGAGTGAGCAGGGAAGGGGCAGAGAGAGAGGGAGACACAGCATCTGAAGCAGGCTCCAGGCTCTGAGCTGTCAGCACAGAGCCCGATGCGGGGCTCGAACCCACAAACCGCGAGATCATGACCTAAGACAAAGTCAGATGCTTAACCTACTGAGCCACCCAAGTGCCCCTGTTTCTTCTTTTAGGAGAAATTTTACTTATTTTGTCCCATCTTATTAAATCATCAAATGAAAAGAAGGAAACCTTCCCCAGAAATATTGTTCTTACAAAAGAGAACAATGAAGAAGGATGGTGTGTGTGTGTGTATGTGTGTGTGCGCATGTCCATGTGTGTGGGTGGGTGTTGTGTATTTGTATATGTTGTGTGCATAAGCACGCGTGGGTATGTGTTTCAGTAGGTGCACACATGTAAGCATGTGTGTCTTACATGCATGTCTGTATGTGTCTATGCACACGTATGTCCAAATGTATGTGTGTTGTATGTGCACGTGTGCCTGCAGCTGTGAGTGTGCATACGTGTGTGTCTACAGGTGTGCGTGTGTGCATCATGTCTGTGCGTGTACATGTGTGCATGCCTGTAAACACACACCACACAGAGCAAAAGCTCGCGTGGAAAGCGAGATGGGCAGTAGAGCTGGAGAACCAGGAAAATTTTCTTCCTTTGTTTTTTGGTTATTTTCAACATTTTTTAAGCCCCATAATGAAGGACTGTGGAGAATCTAAGAAGGGCAAAGACAGTAATAGCTCCTAACCAGACTGAAAACAGCGGAAGGATCTCCAGCCCAGAACATCCAGCTAATTTGGGAATTACTCATTGCGCAGAAGACCGTGAATTGCAAAGAATGGCCTCTCCCAAGAACATACCTTCCCGCCTTGCGGGCCGCTAGGCGCGCGGGCAGCTCCCTTTCCCTGCGGCCAGCAGCGATTTATTAGATCAGAATTGATCTGGAGGAAATACCACCGACACCTGCCCGGGCCCATTACAGAAATACCAGACAATCCTCATTTTCCAAATCCAGGAGGGGAACGAAGACACTGAGGATGAACCAGCAGGGGCAGGAACGAAACAAGATTACAGGGAATGGGCACGGTATGGAGCGGAGATGCCATCGGGGTGTGTGAGCACAATGCCAGCAAGAATGAAACAGGCATCACTGCCCGGCCGTCCTGCCTAGAGAGGCAGGCGGGAGCCTCCTGGTCCCCACGGGTGCCCTGGCACCTCACCTTGCACCGCGGGGGCCCTGAGGACAGCACTTGCCCCGCAAGACGTCTGTTCAACCCAAGGAAGACGCGTCCGTAGCCACGTAGGGATAGAAGGCACGCGGACGGCTGACATGCACGGCATACCCGACGGCCCCCCAGCAGTCCCCCGGAGCCCCTGGGAGAGGCACCAAAGGTGGTACGTGAAGAAGGCAAGGAGGTGAATTTTGGGGGTGTGGTGTCAGCACGCCTTGGGGGTGCATCCTCGCACACTAGGGGTGTGTGTGCATCTCGGAAATGGGATTTCCTGGGCCCTGAGCAGGTTGTGCATTTACAAACCTCAGAACTGCATTGGGAGGCTTTTCTCCCTGTAAAAGAGATAAAGCGAAAAATAGCAAGAGTGAAACAGGCAAGTAAGACAGCGGGAGCGCGAGCAGCCGCAGAAGCGGGGCCAGCGGATGCGCAGGGCCAACCGCCGGGGAAGGCAAACAGGTGCAGACCCACAGGAACAGCCGACAGGGGCAGAGAAGGAAGTGGACAGAGATGCCAACACATTCCAGCAGAGCAGAAGAAGCCACATGCCCCAGAGGGACCCCGGAGCAACGAGCCCACCTGCCTGTGGAGCCCGGAACGACGGTAAATCGCAAGAATTAGGTGCCAGACGCAGTGGAGGTTGGAAAGGAGGTGGGAGGCAGGGAGAGGTTGCAGGTCTGTGCAGGGAGCAGTCAGACCCCCTCAGGACCCCCCGTCTACCCCGAGGGCCCAGGCAACCGCCTGGCCTCTGCCTCCGGAGAATGAGACCCTGAAAGACTGCGCACTTGAAGGCAGCAGAAGAGAGGCAGGAAACACAGATGTCAACTAGGAGAATTAACTAATTAATAGTGACATTCCAAGCCCCTTCCCTGCCTGGGTCCCAGATCACTGGCGGCCAAGCCAGCACGGACCACCAGGCAGCCTCCCGGAGAACCCGGCTGGTACCTCCGGACCGCAGCAGCTAGAGATGCTGACTCTCAGAGTCCCGCCACCCAAGCCCTTCCCCCAGGTAAGGAAAACAAGAGCGGCGGAGAGAGAACTAAACCCTCGGTTAGCATATGAGGAAGTTCAAACGATAACCGATAAACTTGACAAAGCAAGAAACAGCAGAATAACACAGCAAGAAGTCCAGGGGTGAATTTCAGAACTGAAAGAATTACAAGCGGTCACTCCTGGGACGCAGGATTGAGCTGCAGGGCAGAGGTCTGCCGCGCCTTCGTAGAAGCCCTTCAGGACCGTTTGACTTCTTAAACTACGTGCATGGATATTTTTGATAAAAATAAAACTAGTGAAAGAACGTGGAGGCGGGAACCAAGAGCTGCCAGGTGCCAGACCCAGGGAGACGGGGAGACACAAACGTCCGCTCCTCCAGGACCGAGGCCCAGGACTTGCTCCCCCGGCTCCTGAAGTGAGGAGGGACTTGATGAAAGCCGGCTCGGCCGCTGGTGCCCTTTCAACAGGCTGCTAAGCACAGATGAGGACACGGTGTCCCCTGCCCGCCCCCAGAGAGGGCAGCAGTGGAAAGTTTCCAGGGGAGGGCACGGGGACACACCCAGTGGGGCCAGAGAGGTGGCGTCTGCTGGCTTCTCCTGCTTCATCTCCTCTGCAGTCTGTGATCGTTGATAATGAACTGCAATCTGGGACAGACCCACCTCGATACGGAGGCTAGGGATTTCCCCATCACTGTCGAGACACCAGACACTCTGTCAGGACCCAGGTCACAGCTAATTCCCTGCCTCATTGGGAAACGTATCAGAACTGCAGGGACCCTGAGGCAGATGCCTTCCGGGAAGGTCCCTGGCCGATGGGGCCGCTCACCAGTCCTCCGCCAGCAGACGCCACACCTGCGAACCAGCTCACACTACACTTGCTCTTTGGTTAATGATGATAGTTTGCGCTTCGTCAAGGATTTGCTCATATATTAGGCAAATATTGCAATGGATGTAACATGACACATCGTTATGTTAATTTGATAGCAGGTCCCCAATTCAGCAGAATGCAAAGGTCGCCACGGCGAAATGACTGCTGACCCAGTTTATTTTTTCTTTGCAGCTGCAAAGAACAGTCCTTGAAATGATGTAGGTAGAAGGGCCTCCCTCTCAGACTCGGTCCCCCAGTGGGACCCCCCGCCCCCCCCACACACACACACGCACCACACAGCCAAATCCTGACCCCCCGCTCTGCCCAACTGCACACAGAAAGAGCTATAGAAGCAGCCATGAGAATCTTCTTTTTAACCACTGTCAAACACAAGTAACATAAAATTTACCATTTTTACCACTTTTAAGTGTGAGCACAGTGGCATTAAAGTACTTCCACCGTGTCGTGCGGCCGTCCCACCATCGTCTCCAGAACTTGCTCATCCTCCCAAACTGAAACTCTGTCCCCGTGAAACACTAAGTCCCCAGCCCCGTCCCCCAGCCCCTGGTGCCCACCCTCCTCTCTGTGTCTGAGTCTGACTCCTCGGGGGACCCCACAGCGTGGACCCCCCAGTATTTGTCCTCACATGGCCAGCACTTTTCCAGTGAGCAGGTGTCCTCAAGCATCAGCCACATTGCCGCACCTGTCAGAACTGCATTTTGGTTCTGGGAATCTTTTAATGATCCAAATGGGGGGGTGCCTGGGTGGCTCCGTCGGTTAAGCATCTGACTTCGGCTCAGGTCATCATCTCGCAGTTCATGGGTTCAAGCCCCGCATCAGGCTCTGTGCTGACAGCTCAGAGCCTGGAGCCTGCTTCGGATTCTGTGTCTCCCTCTCTCTCTGCCCCTCCCCTGCTCTGTCTCTCAAAAAATGAATAAACATTTAAAAAACCAAATGATCCGAACGGGATCTCCATGTGATTTTTGCAATTCCATTCTGGTCTCTCAAGCAGCCTCCCCAGGAATAGGGGCTGTCCCAAGGATCAGAGGCCCTTCAGGTAGCCCACAGGTCAGCCCCATGTGCCACTTACAGGGACCAGCCTGTAGCCTGATCAGGTGGGCTTTCCGGGTGGAGCCTGTGCCCACACGAGCCCCCCTCTAGCGGCCTGTGCCGGTGCAAACCGGCTGCTCTGCCCAGAGTCTGCACATCGCCCTGCAGCCCACCAAAGCTCCTCGGTACACCAGCCATTCAGAGACAAAAGACACACATGACCCAAGGGCAGGGGGGCCCACATCTCACTGGGAAGGGAAGACTTACATACTGATGGCAGCTAAACCATCCAACAGTCGACGATACAGCGAATATGGGCGGCAGAAGCTGATGGCAAAGAGGGCTCACCACAGGCTGGTGTGTTTGGATGGGATTCCAAAAAGAGGTAAGACACAAGGACAGACAGACTGGACGGGACATGGAGCATTCGAGGACTGAAGGCAAAAGTAGGGGACACAGAAGATGTGTTTGGAGAGCAGGAAGCAGCCCCCTCACAGTAGTAGGTGCTTTGAGGTGGGGGTCAAAGGGAAATACTGAAGAAGACGGGTTGGGGTACAAGAATGACCTTAAATGGGACACTAGAGAGGGACTCATCGCCGAGGAAGTCTCTGAGGCGTCTGAGGGGAACAGTGATGCAACAAAGGTGACTGTGGGGCAGCTGGTGTGGGGAAAGGCATCCAGCCCAGAGAGGGAAGGGCAGCGGGGGCGGTTCCCTAATCCACGCGTCACACTGGGGGTGAGGGCCGAGCGTGGGCAAATGAGGATGCGGATTACAGTCTGGGACCCCGGCAGAATCACTGGCTAATTCCATCCAGGGGACAAGAGTCCTGGGAGGCAGGACACCGTGAGAAAGAGCAGAGCACTGAGGACCTGGTGTCCCCCTCCTCCCCGGCCACCATGGGGAGCGCAGGAAGCACTGGACAGGCAGGGTCCAGAGAGACCAGAGAGGGAGGGTGGGGTGTCTCTGGGAGTCACGTGGATCCTCTGAAAACTCAGGTCTCACTTCTCTTCCCCTTTCCTTCCAGAGGCCTTCCCTGCACTTGGTTGTTTTACTGCTTATTGACCAAGAAGCATTTAGTGCTCATTACAGGAAAATTCTATTACTAGACCTTTAGTGCTTCAGTGTTAGGTGCTATCTATATAAATCTAATTAATTAATTAGGTAATTAATAGCATCTTCCAGCCTCCTTCTAACCGGTGTACACAGGATCCTGGGAGGGAATTCTTGCAATTCCATCTTGAGCTTTGCACGTCCCCGGCTTCCAGGGAAGGTTGCACGCTTCCCAGGGGAGGAGCAATAAATTGTTGGGATTGCTAAATTTTGCAGCCGGCCTCCCTGTGCCCTGCTCGACTCTGCATTCCACACTAGGGTGGGTGGGGAGGGTCAAAATCTGATTCAGGAGGGCAGTACAGGAATGCACCTGACTGAACCCCCCTAGCCAC
This sequence comes from Cryptoprocta ferox, assembly GCA_028646485.1. Classification (NCBI taxonomy): domain Eukaryota; kingdom Metazoa; phylum Chordata; class Mammalia; order Carnivora; family Eupleridae; genus Cryptoprocta; species Cryptoprocta ferox. Next base: position 96,933,181 of record CM053570.1, read on the forward strand.
ACTCACCAGCAAAAGAAGGCTTGGCACCTGGCTCTCCCGGGTGGCTCAGGATTCTTGGAGATGGGAGGTGGGAGGAAATAGCACGACTATTTATCGGGCCTTCTTCAAACCCCACACCCACACAGCGGCACTGCAGAGAAGCCAAGATCAAGAGCTTTGCAGTACAATAACCCTGGGCTCAAATTCCAGTTCTAACATTTGCTGTGCAATCCTGGACAGCTCACGTACCCTCTCTGCATCCCGCTGCGTGGCGGAGCTGTGGCAGGTTTTAAAAGCACAGCACTAGGTCAATTAGCTGATCCTGGGGTGACACACGAGACGAGAATGGAACAGAGCAAACCCGGATCTCTTCCTTCACATGCTCAGATGCGTCTTCTGCCTCTCTCGTTCGCACCACAAATGTTCGCTGAGTTCCTGTCGTGTATCTGGCACTGTTCCAGGCCCTAGGGACACCTCACGAACACACTAGCACATCGCGGAATTTTCATTTTGGATGAGAGAAGGTCAGGTCGTGGATAAATGAATTAAACAAATAAATAGGTGAAACACGTCGTGTGTCAGATGGTGGTAAGTGCTCTAGAGAAACATAAAACAAGAAGAACGGAAAGGAGGTCTGGCTGGATGCGAGGGGTGTGGTTTTCAATAGTGTGTTCAGGGGCGACCTCACAGAGAAAGTGACACCAAATCAAGGCCAGAAGGAGGAGCTGAAAGAACATTCTAGACAGAGGGCGGAGGCTCTTCACTCTGAGGCTCCATATTCACCTGGTGGGGTGGGGAGTGTGGCGTTCCCTGGGGCCTCCAAATGGTATTATAGTGCTGAGCACACAGCAAGTGCCAAATAAAGACGTCCTGAAGGGTGATTTTTCAAACTGCCATTTCCAGAAGGTCCCAGTTGCTGATAATACAATACGGGCTGTTTAAACATTCCACGCTCAACCCTGTCGCGGTGCCGCTGCCGCCCTCGGGGCCCCCAACCCTGGGAGCCTCCTTGGAGCACACCTCATTATGAAACAGGTGAGCGGGGCTCCCGGGACCTTCTCTGTAATTAGGGCAGTAGCCATCCGCAAGCCACGGGGACAGGGAGCGGGTCCCCGCGCAGCCACTATACCAACATCTATATGTGAACTGATTACAACAATTAATTTAATAGGGATTCCTCCACACAAACAATGTATCATTTTATTAGGAAACTCTATAAATGTCAGTGGTGCAATTCATTTTTATTAATTTTCCAAAATGAAATTAGCAGTGGCGGCGGCGGCGGCAAACAGAAGTTGCATTGCCTTCTCGTTCGGCAGAGTATTGGTGTCATTAATTCCTCAGTACCAGGAGGCCGGTTTGTATGAACTCAGCAGTTAACTGCACCAATTAATTTCAATACTGGAGATGGGGGGGCGGGGGATCCAAACTCAACTCAACAACTAATTTAGGAAAGTCCTGCTACAACTCCAGCAGCTCTTCCTCCTCCTGGGACGAGAAGCTTTCAAGTGTAAACACGGAGTGGAGATTATAATGCTAATAGGAAACGTTCTGTCTTCACCCTCTGCCTTTAGGAAAGAAATTCATCTTTCCAAAGCCCGGAGAAATTCTGGCAGATGTCTCCTGAAGTTGCGGCCTCCAGCAGGCCCGGGGAGCGCCCCTCGCAGACGAGAGGAACGGTGACGTCCCCCGTGCATCCACACCGAGCCTCACGGCATGCAAGATCACAGATATGATCTCGTGAGGGACGACAGGACCACCATCGACTCCATTTCGCATGTGAAGAAGGAAAGTGGAGCTTTTAATGAGCAGCTAAAATGACTTTCTAAAAGGCACAAAGTGACTGAGTGACAGGGCCAGGACTCGCAGCCGAATTTGTCAATATCTGAGACCCACATTCCCTCCCTGCTGCAGGCACGCCCCGTGTGCCTGGGGATGGGAAGTCTCCTGGCTCTATTTATACTCCAGAAAGTCAAGTGAGTCGGGCACGACCGTGAGTGACAGTCACTTCTCGACTGAAACCCAAACTCGGAAGGCTGAAACACGAGGCAAACTCCCCGCTTGAAATGTTCTACTGATCTGCAGTCAAAGGGTGTTCTGAAGCACAGCACGTGTCTGCGGATCTGAAATCAGATGTCTGGCCCGGGACGCGTTCCAGAGAATCTCACTCTCTGACTAAAGAGAAGGCTCTTTCCTTGCACTTAGATTCAAGGAGTGTTTCGCTGAGGAGTGAAGGGCGCGCAGGGAAGCTGCAGGCTGCTTGAGATGAGGGCGCTGTTTGGGGTCCGGAAATAGTGCAGAGACAGAAATCAGACAGACTTCCTTTCCCCCAAAGAAACTAGGGCAGTGCTTCTCCAAGTGGGGCCCCAGACTGGCTGCATCCCATCACCTGGGAGCCTGTTACAAGTAACAGGTGCCCAGGCCCCACACCGGAGCTATGGAGTCCGAAACTCTGGGGGTGGGGTCCTAGCACGTGGATTTTAGCAAGCCCTCCGGCTGATTCCGGTGCCCGCTCAAGTTTGGGAATGTCTGCCCTGAAAGAAGATGCCCCCGGAAGAAAGGAGAGATGAGTGCGCCCGGCTTTCCACGGTTAGGGACACGGCTATGCTCACCCAACAGTAGACTGTGCCACCGTTCACTCTCCACTCTGCCCCCGCCCACACTCCCGGCAAGAATGTCCTTCCTGACCCTGTTCTTATTGGGCTTGGCCACGGGAATGGCCTTGGCTAAGGGATCTGTGACATAGGACGCCACACCCAGCAGCGATGCTCACTGTGCTTGCATGGATTGCCTTAGGCTTTTAAGCCTCTGCCACCCTCCATGACCATACGTCCTGGACTGTGGATGCTCCCTTAACCCTGGGGCCTGGAACAGAAAGACACATGGGGCAGTCCTAAACCCATCCAGAGCCACAGACCTGTGAGCAGGGGGCGGGAGGGGGGGAGGAATCTGCCGTTCAAAGTTATTAAGTTTGGAGATTGTTTCTTTAGGTAGCATGATCCCAGCAAAAGCTGACTGATGCAAGCCATTTAATTTCATAGCAGAGGAAATCAGGGCCCCAGGAGGCTGAGCAGTGGAGGACATCTTGCAGGGGGATTCAGGCTGAAAGGTGAGAAACAAATCAGAGCCACCTTCTAGCCTCACCTGTGGAGATGCGAATCTCGGAACTAACCTCCCCCCTCTATAACCTCTGACCTCCTCCGAAATGGACATTTTTGTCCTCATCTAAACGATGCTAACCAGTAAAAACCTAATCCTAATAAAGTACTAGCTTAAAGTAACTTCTAGAATGAGTGAACATTCTAGAGGATAAGATCCTCTTTCCTCCATGGCTCCGAAAGGATCATATCAAGGAACCGGCCAAGAGGACAGAGGACACACCTCTGCCCCTTTTCCTGGTCTCAGTTAACACACCTGCAAGAATCCAGTGCTTCTGCCCAAAGTGAAACAGACTGAGGCTTTTGCCTCGTAAGTCAAACCCAGAGCCCAGCCACCGTGGGCGCCACACTCTGGCTAACACTCATCGCGCTGACAAATGCCTGCCCCCGTCACCACTCATGGAAAAGGCATGGCAGCCGGTGGCCACGTATTTCCAAAGCTCTAAACTGTAACGTGCCAAAAATGAAAACTGAGAGAGCAGGAGCGGAAAGAAGAGCCTGCCTTTTCCACAGACCCTGAGCCCCAACAAAGCCTGAGCCTGTTCTCCACAAAGCAGTTATCACCTGCGTTGTAGAGCACACGTTAGCAGAGTGCCCCCAATTCCCTGTCCCCGAGCGGTGAGGGAAGTTCGGTGCCTACGGCAGTTGGTAGCTTCGAGCACATTTACCGCACAGTACACCGCGCGCGCGAACCCAGTCATTGCTTCTGATCTGAGAGATCCTCTTACCACCGCCAAGAATAACTCGACTCTCAGTTGGTAAGACACGTTGAGATGAGAGTGGACAGGTAAGGTAGTTTCCCTTTTAGAGAGTGAGTTTCTAGAGAACACTGGTGGCAGGTGGGCACTTTCCCAAAATAAACTTCCCCTGATGTTCCCACCTGCCAAGGCCTTCAAAGCCGCCGGCTGGGGGCACCCGGCATTCAGCCGTCAGGTTAAAAGTTCCAACTCGTGTGTGACGGCGGCCACGCTGTCTTTAAGCTGACTGCGTCCACTGCCACGGTCTTAGGTCAATTAACGAGACCTCCGTGTCACAAGCTACCAAAGGCAACAGGGTATGTTCACCTTGCCCATGAATTGACTGGCCAAGCCAGGTAATCAGTGAAAATCAATCCATTTACTGTACATAGTCGAAAAACTGCAAGATCTGGGACATTACCTTGTCTTAGGGGATGTGGTTAGCCATTCTTCGTGTTTCTCAAATGTTATTAAATAGGCTGCAATTTCCTGAAACAGAAGAATAAAAAAATAATAACAACAATTAGCTCACGTCGGCTCCTGAGAGGTAAGAAAGTTCTTCTTGCTTCCCAGCTGCTGCCTCCCTGGTGAGGCTGGCCCCCCATCTCTGCTGGAAAACACTTGACTTGGATGGTGCTTCTATTTTGATTTCGTTAAGCCCTTTCCATTCAACCTGCCGTACAATAATAATCAAAGCGCTGGATTTCAAAAGATGAGTCGGTGGCAAGGACAAAGATATTTCTCTGTGGGAGCAAAACATCAGACACCATTTCAGATACTGAATGTCATTAATTTGAAGGAGGGACAAATACATGCCTGACAACAGGTCTGCACTCATACAAGGTCATCAGTGGAAAGTTTCGTCTGCCTTCTTCCGAAGCTGGACGCATCTTTCATCATTGTCACGAGAGACGTCACGTTCTCTCAGCTTGATTCCCAGCACCCCCCCCCCGCCCCGAGCCAAATCACACAAAGATTAAAAAGAAAAGATAAAGCCATATTCCAGAGAAAGAGAGAGAGAGAGGTTAACCTTTCCCTCTACTGATGACTTAATCTATTGAGCGGCGCTTTGGAGAGAAGAGCTATGTCAGCAGAGTTTAAGGCAAAGATGGAGAAAATGTGGGCACCTAAAGGTAAATTAAATATTTATAAACACAACAACATCACTGCAGATAGAATTACTGATTTATTAATAATTTCCATAAAAAGCCAGTGGGTGACATCAACATAAGTCATTGCTCCGGCCCTGGGGCATGATATGGCCCATTACTTCCAGCTCCAAACAGATCTGCTAACATGAAATTGGCAGGGATTGGGAGTTAAATTAAGGCTGGGCTAGTACACGTTTCCCTTGATCTTGGTGATGATACAGCACGGAGCTGCTGCCCTTGACAATGAAAACATGCAGAGAGGGAGTCTCTATCTCAAATTTCTCTGCAGCCAGGGTCCCCAGAGGGCTCGAGGTGGTGCAACAGCCCAGCCAGCCAGAAGCTTGCACCCTTGCTCTGTAGGTAGCCTCCTCTGGGCCTGGATATGACGGGGCTGACACCTATAACCAGAAACGCTAAACCCGCCTTTAAAGTAAAAGAAGAGACTCTTAGCAAAACCATTAGCAGAGCAGGTTAAACTAGAAAACGCCACCCACACCATGCAGTCGGAAGGCCACAGACTCAGGTGGAGATCAGGGTCTCATATGATCACGGACACCAGCCACGACCACCAGGTGGCCAGTGACCGGTCACCCAGAGTCCACACCACCTCGTTCTGGAAACCTGGACCTCTCACCAAGAACCTGGGAAGCAGAAACCCATGGGCAAGAGAGCTCCCTCGTTGCCCATGCTCCTATCATTGAGTGCGGCTGAAGAAGCTGACCGGCCAGCACGCTGTTCTCTCTCATCTCTGAGCCTGTTCTGTTCCATGCTCCATTTCCTCTCCTTAGAAAACACCTATGAGGCCTCACCACTCCCTTTGGCCCTCCTAACGATTCATGGCAGGGTCGGCTGCCCGTCCCGTGGGCTCCCATGGCACCACACCATCCTCCAACGCCTATGATTTATCGCTTGGCATCCTAATTACTTGTTTACTTGGATAGCAGCCCCCACTGGATCATGAGCTCCTCAAGGGCAAGGAATATGTCATCACTGATGTATCCCCAGGACCTAACAGTGTCCTGACAAATGTTTATTAAGCAGATGGATGGACGGGTGGGGAGATGGGAGGGAAGGAGGAAGGATGGGCGTGATAGAAACAAATGTGCATGTAGAAGTGAGGACGTGTGTCTGTGTGCATGCATACTGAGTGTGTTGTGTGTTTGGAGGGGTTTATTACTAGGTGAACTGATTGCTTAAAAACAGCAAAACGCAGCAGTTCCTAAGCAAACCTTGACCTAGCTTTAATGAACTGTAAGCCACTGTAGAAAGGTGCAGTAGCATCATGGTTAAGAGCACATGCTACGGAAGCAAACAGACCTGGCTTTGGGTGCTGGCTCTGACACTTGTCAGCTTTCTGATCTGGAGAACATTGCTTACCCTGTAGAAACAGTCTTCTATGAAACTGAGGTAACACCACCTCGTGGAGCAACAACTCTTAACCACAACCACACCTACCGGTATTATCATCATAAGGTCGACATGATGTGAGCTGCCCATCTAGAGGCCCCCGATGAGGGAGCAGGTACCAAAATGGTCCAGCTCAGAAGCCACAGCACTGCTGGACTATGTCCATCCCCACCCTCCATCTTTCTCCACCCCCTATGCCCGCAGTGAGTGAGAACATCACAGGGACTGTTGAGAATTAGAGTCGATCCTTCCATTTATCTATGGAGGTCCGTTTGGTGTCACAAAACACAGACAGCAGACAGTGGCTGGAGTTAGTGAATGGATAAATTGAGCCACTTATGAGTATCAGCTCTACTACCTGAATTTCAGAAAACTTGGCATCCGGAAAAATAGCCTGTGCCAACTGGAACCCCTGGGATCCACGTCCTTGCCCAGGATCCTGCTGAGAGCTGAGTGCCCCCTACTGGCCCCAAAAGGATGGGAGCACGGTGCACCCCAGCCACCATGAGACTTATGACAGCGTTCCAAAGACCCAGACACCCAAAAAAGACCTTCATGAACATTCCTTGGCCAACACTCACCCCAACCTGGCAGGGGTGCCCCACTGCTACTGTCCTTCAAAGAAATAAACTCCTTGGACCACTTATTGCCTTCAATAGTTACTCTACAAATATTTACCGAGCATCTAGTAAGTGAGCAAGATCACTCTGACCGTGCTCTTTAAAAAAAAAAAAAAAGTTTATTTATATATGTTGAAAGACAGAGAGCATGAGTGAGGGAGGGGCAGAGAGAGAGGGAGAGAGAGAATCCCAAGCAGGCTCTGCACTATCAGCACAGAGTCCAACCTTGGGCTTGATCCTATGAACCATGAGATCATGACCTGAGCCAAAATCAAGAGTCGGATGCGTAACTGACTGCTCTTGAAGAACTCACGGTCAAGTGGGCAATAGAGAGAAGTCAACATGATGGAGCAGCATAAGCACCATCAGAGTCACCTGTCCAGGCGAGTCTGCAGCCAGACCCAGCAGGGGCGCTGGGCACCGCCTCAGGTCCACCGAGCTGTGTGCCAGCAAGCCGACCCACAGGAAGTCACACTGATTTGTGAACTACCTCTGAGCACAGGCCACTGCTTACTCACCCCCAAGATAACAATACCTCCCACACAGAGCCCCTCAGTAGAGCACTCGTCCCACTTAAGTTAGCCTTTCTGGGGTGCCTGGGTGGCTCAGTCGGTGAAGCGTCCAACTTCAGCTCAGGTCATGATCTCACGGTTCATGGGTTCAAACCCCGCGTCAGGCTCTGTGCTGACAGCTCGGAGCCTGGAGCCTGCTTCCAGTTCTGTGTCTCCCTCTCTCTCTGACCCTCCCTCACTCATGCTCTGTCTCTCTCTCCCTCTCTCTCTCAAAAATAAAGATTAAAAAATTAAAAAAAAAAAAAGACTAGCCTTTCTGAGCAAAGGAAACTGAACGCCTAGACCCAGGTACTTGTCTCTGTGGTACTCAAGTGGCTGGACATCGGAGCTGAACTCGGCCACCAACGAATGTCACCGTGTTGCTGCCTGGCTTCCAGCTGGGCCGGGCATGTCTGCATCACCTGCCCTTTGCTGCCTAGTCGCACAGCCCATTTCCCTGGCCCAGGTCTTGGTCCGCCTCATCATCAGATGGGCAGACCATGGGGCCAGACTCACCTTCCCAAAGCGAAGGAACATCTTGGGGAAATGGATATGCATACGCCAAAGACGTGCACAGAATAATAGGTGCTAAACAGTGTGGAGCAAAATAAGAACCATCAAAATTCAGAGTAAGAAGAGTCAGCTCGGCCAGGGCAGGGGATGGTTTGGGGGGGAACCAAGACTTTATCGTCTGCATCATCGCTCCTATCATCACAACGGCTAACGTTAGTAGAATGATGTCTGAGGCCAGGGACTGCTCTAGGACTTTGTGAGGGATAACCTCACTTAACTTCATAACAAGCATGCTTCCATGAAACAGGAAGCATGCCCATTTTATAGGTGGGAAAACTGAGGCACAGAGCAGTTAAGTGGCTTGCCCAAGGTCACATGACTCTTTGGAACCAGGACCCAAACCAACGTGGAAGGTTCCAGAGTCTACACTTTCCACTGCTGTGGTGAATTTCTTACGATGTGCACAGGAGAAAAGCGTGCTTTCTCCGACATGCTCCCCAATGACCCGAAGGCACTTCACAGCCCTACCGCCCTTCAGAGGACCAGGGGAAGCCAGGCGGGGCAACCATCAGTGGGAGTCTGTCCTTCCGGGACAATCAAGTTCATTTCCACCCGGAAACCCTTGTATGATTCACGGGACCATCTATACTTCAGTGACAGCGAGAATCCCTTATATTCCGAAACTATTTTCTTAAAATATCTCACAATGCAGAGAAAACCAACAGACAAGAAGAGAGACATTCGAAGCTGGGGAAAGAGGTTTAAAAAAAAAGATCTTCAGCCCAACTCTCTGGCCTTTCCCGCTTTCCCCAAAGCTCCATCAGCCTAGGGCTCCAAGGAAGGCAACTGGAAACAGATCTGGTCTACCCCATTTTTACAGAGCAGGAAACTAAGGCACAGAGAAGGTAAGGGACTTCCCCAAGGTCAGCATCTGCGGCTGAGCCACGCTGGGACCCAGGGCTCTGACTCAGAGCTCGCATGGTGTCGCTGGCTCTCAAACCCAAATCTGGCCCAGGAAATTCATGGAGCACTCAGACAAGAAGAGCACTTGCCCCCAAAGAAGTGAAAACGGGAGCTCAAACGAAATCGTGTACGTGAACGTTCACGGCAGCGTTACGCACCAAAAGGTGGGAGCACCCCAACGGCCACCACAACATGGATGGATACACAAAATGTGAGACATCCACACAGCAGAAGGCTGTTCAGGCATAAAGAGGAATAAAGGTCTGATACATGGATGAACCATGAAAACACGCTGAGTGAAAGAAGCCAGGGGGAAAGGCCACAGCTGTAAAATTCCACTGGTATAAAATGTTCAGAACAGACAGATCCACAGACATGGGGGTGAACTGGCAGCTGCAGGGGGCTGGACGAAGAGGAGAATGAGGAGTGACTGCTACTGGGTATGCGGTTTCCTTTTGGGGGGCTAAAATCGTCCGCAACAAGGGGCGCCTGGGGGGCTCAGTTGGTTGAGCATCCGGCTACAGCTCAGGTCATGATCTCACGGTTCGTGGGTTCGGGCCCCGCATCGGGCTCTGTGCTGACAGCTCGGAGCCTGGAGCCTGCTTCGGATTCTGTGTCTCCCTCTCTCTCTCTGCCCCTCCCCCGTGTGTCTCTGTCTCTCAATAGTATATAAATGTAAAAAAAAATATTTTTTTAAATCGTCTGCAACGAAACGGTGGTGAAGGTTACCCAAAATTGTGAATGTACTAAGTGCCACCAGTGGTTAAAAAAATAAAAAGGACCAGGAAGAGGGTGCAGACATCCAGCGAGGTGTGGTACTGGAATGCAGAAAACGCCAGCCCCCCTGCTGCGGACTTGAACCCACAGGCCCTCTCCAGCCCCCTGGCTCCCTCGGTGTCACTTTCTTCTTGGACCCTGAGTGCCGCAGCAGGGCTCAGAAGAATGAGCCGGCTGTCAAGATGAGGAAACTGGCTGCAGGCTCCAAAGCAAAGACTGTCCAGCTTGCAGATTTTAAATGTTCACTTTGTCCTTTGGACGTTCAAACAGAAAAACTGCCGCCAAGGTGTGGTGTCTGTGTGGGGCGGGGGCTTGGGGAACAGGCTGTCGCAGAGTCCCCGGGCCCCTGCATCTGCCCGGCACCAGGGCCCGGTCCCTGCAGACCAGGGAGGTGGGCGGGCCCCACCCCTAAGCACCGACCCAGCCCCATCCAGGAGGGCAGAGGGGGCGGGACCAAGGGGCAGCACCGCCCAGCGCTTGGCATCACTGCCTGACCACACGCCGTGGGGTCGTGAATCTCCACCATCCAAAGGCATGCCGACCGCTCACCATCCAATCGCCAGGCAAGGCCGGGCCTTGGGGTGCTCCCCCGCGCTGGTGGGGTCTGAGGGAGGACTGCAAAGCCCCTCTCGGTGGTGAGCAGGCTGTGGCCATCCGCGGCGGCTTCCTTGAGACCGCTTCTTCTTGCCCCTTCCCACCTCAGCCCCCCTGCACAGATTCTGCCCGTGTCACCTGCCTGGCCCTGTTCATAGCCCACCTCCTCCAGGGAGTCTTCCCTGCTGCCTCACTCCAATGAACTCCAGCTTCCGTGACCTTCTCAGTAGTGGCTGCACCACTCCTGGCCTCCCAGCACACAGTCCCTTCCGTGGCTCGCATTTCTGCCCCTAGTGCTTCTCCCCTCCTGGTTTTGCAGCACATTGGGAGGGTCTGAGTCTCAGTTCCGACCATACCATAGGGCCCCACACAATTCTGTATCCGGAACCGACTGCAGACCTTGGGGCGGTGGGATGAATGCACGCCCAGCTCTCCTCTAAAGGACGCGGACAGAAAGAGCCCACGTCGGAGCCAATGCCGACCACAAGTTGGGGGTTGAGGTGAACAAAGGCGCAGGTGCCATCAAGGCTCGGGCCCTGTGTGCAGAGGCGCTCCAGAAACGTTCTGCCCGGAAGGCAGAAACCACAGCCCGGAAGGCAGCCCCCGGCCAGCCCACCCGCCCCACAACCGCCCTGTCCGCCAGACACAGGACACGAGCCACAAACACAAGCGAGCCACAGGTGCGCCTCTAAAATTCCCAGAGGCCCTGTTTTCAAAGAAGTAAAAACAAACAGGAGAAATTCCTTTTAATCATATATTTTGTCAATATACGGTACCTTTTAGCCCAGGAGATCCAAATGATCATGATCTTGCTAATTTAAAGAAAGCAGTCGTGAGCTATTTTGCATTCTTTTTCATACTAGGTTCTCAGACTCTGGTGTGTATTTCCCACTATGGCCCAGCTCAGTTTGGAACAATCATATTTCCAGCGCTCGACAGCCACGCGGCTGCCGTGCGGACATGCAGCCCTAGATACGGATATCAGAGGAATCTGCCAAAAAAACGATATGCCTCCTAAAGCCAGACTTGGACCCCAGGTGTGAATGCGGATACAGCCACGGCAAACACTTCCCCGGAAGCAGGGCTCATGCCCCACTGGTCCACCGCAGAGGTGAGGAGCCGTGTCCTGCCCCTGGCGTGTGGGGAAGCTGCTTCTGTTGGGGAGACACGCGATGGGGATTCTCGGAGAGGCTGAATGCACTCCCTCTCTCAGCCCAACCTCGCTGTTACTTCCGTTTCCTCTCCAGAAGGAGCCCTCCTGCTGCAGGGACCCCACAGAACCATCCAGCCCAGCGAAACCGCCTTCCCCTTCAACAATTTCGTGTGACGCTGCCCTCAGATGTCCCTGGGACAGTCCACCCTCGACCTGTCTTCAAGGCACAGGTGCAGTGTCAGGGAGAGAGTAGGGTCTCAAGGGGTCTTCGGTGCTTCTTGGGACAAATTAAATAGACAAAACCAAAAAACTATAAAGAGATGTGTTTTGTTTTATACTCCCGAATCCAAGTAATAAAAGTATCTGTGGTCTACATAATCTCAGACAGTTTGCACACCAAAAAAAAATGAATCTTCAACCAAGGGATAATTTTTAAAGTTTGTTTTTTATGAGAGTTCTGCACAAGGGTTTTATCTGTAAGGGACCAAAGCTGGGGGTGGGGGGAGGGGAAGCCAGGACTCTCCTAGCAGCTGGCCCCAGCATCTGCTGGAGCCACAAAATGCAATTATATTACTCCCAAACGAGAAGTAAAAATATCTTGTTTCCAATACTCTTGGTTTTAAGACTCATACTTAATGTCCTCTGGGTATTTCAATGGTGCCAGATCTCTGTGTTATGTGCTTTATTAGGGATGTGTGAATGTCATATTAATGACTTCTAACCAACATGTTTACAGGGGAAGCACATTTTCCCAGAACCCACTGCTCACTGCACTTCACAAAAAATAATTGGCCTTAATTTAAATAAATAACCATTCCGGAACCCCCTCCTAGGGGCATCCCTCACCTGCAGGGCACCCCATCCATAAAGCTGCTGGGTGTCTTTCTCCATGATAAATACTCCGACCCTGGGTCCGATAGTGCAATGCCCTTTCTCCAGGCATTCCTGTCCCCATCCACTGATGTATTTCCTGGCCAAGCCAACCCCTCTTCAGGACACCCTGGGTCCCCACCCACAGATCAAAACCAGCACCCTAAATCATGCTTTCAAAATGACCAGCTCTTGTAAACAACTAGCATATAGAATAATGGTTTATATATGTTTTTATGTATGAGTGATAGCCTAGCCCTACACTGACACTTTATGAGAAGGGTGGTGATTAAGATCTCAGGGATCCAAGGACAACTGGAGGACTTTCTACAAAATGGTAAGTAGCAACTGAGGATAAATTCCTAACAGCCCAGACTTCTGCAATAAAGCCTGGGCCAATTGGCTGCCTTAGTTAGATGTGGCAAAGCATGGTCATGACCATCAAAGTGCCAACCTGAGGGGCACCTGGGTGGCTCAGTCAGTTAAGTGTCCAACTTTGGCTCAGGTCATGATCTTGTGGTTTGTGAGTTCGAGCCCCTCATTGGGCTCTATGCTGACAGCTCGGAGCCTGCTTCAGATTCTGTGTCTCCCTCTCTCTCTGCCTCTCCCTCTCCTTCTCTCTCTCTCTCTCAAAATGAGTAAACTTTTAAAAAAAAGTGCCAATCTGAGCAGAGACATTGAGCCATCATAAAAATGTTCAGAGAAAGGGTCAGTGAAGAAGCAATCCACCCAGCTTTTCATTAGTTTCATTGTCCACTCATTGGTTCAATCATTTGGTGACTCATTGAGCACCTACTATACACCAGGCACCAGGCAAGACGCTAACGATACAGACATAGGAGTAATGGTCCTGAGAAATACAGCTGGGAAGACAGACAGGGCTGCAGGATTCGGGGCTACTGTGTTACCCTCAAAACAGATGATGAGGCCACACTGGCAGCACGGATCATGTGTGCAGCTGAGAAGAGAAGTGGACGTTTGGCCAAGGAGCTAATGTTTAAACTGGGTCTTTGAGAATGAGGAGGAGGCCGCCAGGCTGACAAACGGTAAAGGCGTGAGGGAGAGGAAACCACAAGTGCAAAAGCAGGGGGCTGGGACAAGCACGTGTGTCTGGGGGACTTGGATTAGTGGGAAGTAGGTTGAGTCCGCAGGGCGCAGGGAACGACAGAACCCAAAGCTGGAAGGGGAAGGAGGCACCAGACTGGGGAGGAATTAAAATGACCAGCGAACGGAGTTTCATCCACAAGAGTCAGGGGGCCATCAAGAGCTTTCACGTGCAGGGGAGGCCCAAGAAGAGACTCTGATGGTGTGGTGGCAGAGAGGACAGGACGGGACCCTGAACTACAATGTGGGAATGGAAAAGTGGAGCAAAGTTGAATTGTCTCCAAAATGAAGTAAATGGGCTCGAAAGCCAATTGGCTGGAGCCAACAAGGCGGCGAGGGCGTCTCCAAAAGCGAAGGAAGCCCGGACAGAAGTGCTGGTTTGGGTGCACGTGGTATTTGTTCCCACTTGGTGTATTTGCCCGCATTTCAGGATGGCGAGATGGGCATTTCCAGCCTCTCTTGAAAACTAAGATCTGGCTGCTCTGAGCCCATGTTCCTGCAGAGCGTCCCTGGTTGGAGCTGAGAAACAGCTGCCCCTTTGGATGGGCGTGAGCTCTCTGACGGCCGCCTTCCCCACCTGGCTGGCTTTGCCCACGCACAGCACCTGCTTGGACCTTGCAGGCACACGACTTTGGGGCTCCCGCTCTGAGGTTTCTGGCATTGGAAATGAAGCGGATTGTAAGACATAAATCACATAGGTTATCCAGAAAGAAATGCATTTAGAGCAACCGATTTCAGAAGAGAGATATGCCAGCCAGAGCAGCCATTGCCCCTTAATACAATGTTTGCTGATTGATCTGGACCCGAGATTATCCCCGCCCTCTATTTCAATATTGTGCCAGCCGTCAATTGATTATCTTTTAGCCCCACGTTCACCCTTATTTGTCCTGCTTTATGACACTGACAAAGGGCCCTGTAAACATTTCTCGGGGGCCAGCCTAGTGAAATGTTCAGCTTCATCGACAGAGAGCATCAAGTCACCATGCAAGATGAGAGCGGCAAGAAGATGTCTCCCTTCGGGTTTCTGCCCTCTATCGCCAGGATTATGAATGTCACTGTTATTCCAGCAGAAACCCAGGAGCCATGCACATGGGCCTCAGCGACACCCCACCGCACGCGCCCTTGCTGGCAGGCGGCAGCTCCGGTCCCCGCCAAAGCCCTCAAGCAACAACGAGTCACCTCTACAGACCAGCTACAGCCCATACCTTTTAGCAGCCAGCATGTTCCTGTGTGGGCCGGGCGCTCTGAAAAGGTCTGAATTTCATCGCATGGGGCGGAAGGAACCCCTCTCGCCGTAGATTATTTATGGTTCACTCTTCCTCAACCCACAGGTCGTTGTTCCAGGAGTACCTGGCACTTCTACAATCCTCAGAATTATCTTGATTCCTACTGGGAGTCAACCACCCCTTCCTAGTTAACAATGCTTTATATTAATTCTCCTCTGCTCAAATAACCAATACGGTTTCTCTGTCCTGACTGGACCCTGACTGATAAAAGAACCATCCACCTCCTTAAGGATACTGATAACCTCACTGCTGTATCATCCCAGAAGACATACCAAAAAGCACAGGGAAATAAAAGCACACCTAAAGGAGAAAAAGTACGTGTTGGGGGGAAATATCCAAGTTACCCCAGTGAGGACTCTGTAGCAAGTCTCCCAGACGCCAGTCACACGGTAGCTTGAAAGGCAATGGAATGATGTGTGCCCTTAATTTGTGAGAATATCTAGTCAGCCTTTGGGGGAAGATAAGAGTTTCTTGCAGAATGGGAAAAAGTCACTCCATCTCCCTCTGGCTTTGTGATTTGGGTCAAGTGACTTGACCTTTCCTCACCTGAATATGGGATAACACAACCGCATTTCATGGGGTACTATATGCAGATTCTAGGCACATAGTAGATCGCTGGTCTAAACCTCAGCTCCACTGAGGTATCATTTACATACAATAAAATGCAACTTATTTATTTATGCATTCATTCATTCACTCACTTTGGTGGAAATTCCTGATGTTTTTCTATGGCAATATACTTTATTTTTTGAAGTTTAGTTGACATACAATGTCATATTAGTTTCAGGTATAGAGTATAGCGCGATTCAACATTTCTACACATTATGCAGTGCTCACCATGATGTTTATACAGTTACCACGTATCTTCTGTAAAGTTATTACAATATTGTTGACTATATTCCCTATGCTGTGACGTTTCATCCCTGTGACTTATTTCATAACTGGAAGTCTGTACTTCTTAACCCTGTTCATCTACTTTGCCCATCGTCCCCACACCTCTCCCCTCTGGCACCCACCACTCAAATACATACACTCTGTATTTGAGTAAATTTCTGTTTGTTTGTTTGTTTGTTTGTTCATTGGTTTTGTTTTGTAGATTCCACATACAAGTGTAATCATATAGTATTTGTCTTTCTCTGACTTACTTCACTTAGCATAGTAACCTCTAGGTCCATCCATGTTGTTGTAAATGTTGGTATTTCATTCTTTTTATGGCTGAGTCATATTCCACTGTATAGATACACCACCTCTTCCTTATCCTTTCATCCACGGATGGACACTTGGACTGTTTCCATATCCTGGCTATTGTAAATAGTACTGTGATAAATGTGGGGGTGCATGTATCGTTTCTAATCAGTCTTTTTGTTTTCCCCAGGTCAATACCCAAAAGTGGAATTACTGGGTCATGGGGTACTTCTATTTTTAACTTTTTGAGGAAGTTCCATACCATTTTCCACAGTGACTGCACTAATTTTCACCCCCACCATCAGGATTCTCTTTCGTCCACATCCTCGCCAACATTTGTTACTTCTTTTCTTCTTGATACTAGCCATTCTGACTGGTGTGAGGTAACGTCCTGCTTCAGTTTTGATTTGCATTTCCCTGATGTTGAGTGATGTTGAGCATCTTTTCATGTGACTGTTGGCCATAGGTATGTTTTCTTTGAAAAAATGTCCATTCAGGTCCTCCATCCATTTCGTGGTCAAACTGTTCCAACTCATTTTAAATGTACAGTTCAATAAGTGCTAACGAACAGATTCTGTATCTATCACCACATTTAAGATATAAAATGTTTCCTGCACCGTGAAATTTCCTTCATACTCCTTTTCAGTCCATCTCCATGATACCTCCAGCCTCAAAGCAACCACTGATCTGCTTTCTGTCATTCGAGATTAGTTTTGCCTCCTCTAGAATTGTAGGTAAATGAAATCATACAGTATGTATTCTTTTTGTGTCTGGCTTCTTTCATTTGAGATAATGTTTCTGAGACTGATTCCTGTCGTTGTGTGTATCAGTAGTAATCCATTCCTTTTTATGGCAAAGTATTATTCCACTGTATAGATTTGTCCTAATTTGCCTATTCATTCAAATGTTGATGGACATTTGTGTTGAGCTGTTATGAATAAAAATTCATAAGGAATTAACATTCATTCGCAAGTCTTTGTGTGGGCATGTGTTTCATTTCTCTTTGGTAAAAACCACAAGCATGGAATCGCTTGGTCACACGGTAAGTATGTGTTTAAATTTATATGAAACTGCCAAACTGTTTCCCGAAGTGGTTGCACTACTTTATATTTCCATCAGGAATGTGTATGAATTAAAGTTGCTCCACATCTTTGTCAACACTTGGCACTGTCCGTTTTTCCAATTTCAGGCACTGGAGAGCATATACGGCTATGCCACAGCAGTTTCAATTTGCTTTTCCAGAATAAATCATGATAACGTAACAGTTTTTCACGTGCTTATTGACCATTTGTATATTTTCTTTTGTAAAGTCTGTTTTAATTTTTGCCCAATTTTTAATACGGTGGTTTGTCTTTTTGTTGCTGAATTATAATAGTTCATTTAGTATTTTGG
Source organism: Cryptoprocta ferox (assembly GCA_028646485.1). Taxonomy (NCBI): domain Eukaryota; kingdom Metazoa; phylum Chordata; class Mammalia; order Carnivora; family Eupleridae; genus Cryptoprocta; species Cryptoprocta ferox. The sequence goes on from CM053570.1 coordinate 96,950,621, forward strand.
ATAGGAGTCCTTCATAAGGTTTGTACACTAGGGGTGTTTTCTTCCCAGCTCTGGTCTACTTTTTCATTTTCTTAAAGATGTTTCATTTTTTATTATTTTTTTTATGTCTTTATTTTATTTTGAGAGACAGAGACAGAGAGTGGGCGGGGGGAGGGGCAGAGAGAGAGGGAGACACAGAACCTGAAGCAGGCTCCAGGCTCTGAGCTGTCAGCACAGAGCCCGACGCAGGGCTCGAACCCATGAACTGTGAGATCATGACCTGAGCCGCAGTCGGATGCTTAACTGACTGAGCCACCCAGGCGCCCCTTAAAGATATATTTCAAAGAGCAGAAGTTTTTAATTTGGGTAGTTCCATTTATCATTTTTTTCTTTTCTTGCTCAATTTTAAGAAATCTGTGTCTACTCCAAGTTGTCTGCTTTCTTTTGGGAATGTTTAGACTGCATTTAGTATAATTATAATTATCAATGTGCTTGGATTTAAATTTACAGCCATGCTATGTGTTTTCTGTTTGTTCTATTTGTTCTTTGTTCCCTTTTCCTTTTTTTTTTTTTTTTTTGGCTTCTGTTGGATTAACTGATTTTTTTTTTTTTTAGTATTCCATTTTATCTCCATATTGTTTTATTAGGTTTGCCTCTGTTTCGTTTGTGGTTGCTCTATGATTTACATTATGCATCTTTAACGTAACAGAATCTCCCTTCAAATAACCCTAGATATACTCATGTAAATTGCAAACCTAAACAGTATACTTCCACTTTGCCCCTTCTTTCATTCCTGGTATTGTCTGTTGTCACACACTTTACTTCTAGATATGTTCTAGATGCCCAATGTGGTGATTTAAACAATTGATTATCTTGTAGAGAAATTTAAAATGATGGAAAAATATCTTCTATTTACCCACACAGGTTATCATTTTTAGCACTCCACGTTGTTTCGTATCGCTTCGAGTTTTCACCTGGTATCATCCTTCTTCACATGACCTTCCTTTAACATTTCTTATAGGGCAGGTCTGCAAGCAATGAATTCTCTGATGTGCGTGCGTCTGTGTGTATATGCATGAGTCTGTGTGTGCGTGTGCATCCGGGTGTGTGCATCCATGTGTGCATCTGTGTATGTGTGTGCGTACATGTGTGTGCATCTGTGTGTGTATCTGTGTGTGTGCATCCATGTGTGTGTGCATCCGTGTGTGTGTGTGTGCATGTGTGTCTGCTGGAAAGCATCTTTACTTCACTTTCTTTTTTTTAAGGATAATTTCACTGAATATAGAATTCTAGGCTGACAGCTCTTTTTCTCTTTCAGCACATAAGAGATTTTACTCTACTGTCTTCTGGTTTGCATGGTTTCTGATGAGAAATCTGCATAAATTCTTATCTTTGTCTACTGTAATGTGTCTTCCCCCCACCTGTGGCTGACTTTAAGATTTCCTCTTTATCACTGATTTGAAGCAATTTGATTACGGTGTGCCTTGCTGTGGTTTTCTTTGTATTTATCTTGTTTGGGGCATGTTGAGCTTCTTGGATCACTGGGTTTATAATTTTCATCAAATTTGGGAAATTGTCAGCCATTACATCTTTAAATAAAGAGTGTTAGGCTTTGCTCTGGCAGGCATTTGAGTTACTTGTACATCAACTCGATCCTCTTAAGACTTAATCTTAGGTAGATCTACAGTACCTCTTAGTCTAGAAATGTTTCAGCCCTTTTTCCCTTCTGTACTACATGTCCCATTTGTCCAATTTGGCTGGTTAGAATTTGAACACCTCCCAGTGCTGTATGCACTCTGGGAATTTTTTATCTTATAGCCCTAGGTGCTTTTGGCCCAACCTTGTGGAATTCCAACAGTTCAATATCCCATAGAAACTTCCAGAGGATTCATGCAGATTTCTGGAGCACTTTTTCCATAAGGCTTCTCTCCTCTGTGACATCCTGCGTTCTGATACCTGGCCATCTCAGCCTCCCCCAACTCTGATATGTGTTTCCTCAACTCAGCAAGATGACTATACCCTGCTTGGGATAACCTCCCTGAAATCACACTTGAAATGCCTCCAAGCAGAAATACCAAGTGGTTGTAGGACTAATAATATCCTCTTGGGAACCAAAGTCCTACCCTGACTATTGCATAACATCTGAAAATATTACTCCAATGTATTTTGTCCAGTTTTAAATTGTTTATGGCAAGAGGACAAATCTGGTCCCAGTTACTCCATCATGGACAGCAGCAGAAGTCTTGTTGTGAATTTTTAGATTTTTAGATTTTCACTTTATTCTTTGACAGGTCAGCAATCTTTGAATAAAGGACATAGACAGGGTTAAAATTTCAAGGGTACCATTGTTGCCTCAGAGAGACGTTACCCTACAGGCTATGGGGAGCCAGGCTTTCTCCAGTATCAAAAAATGGGAGGGAGAGATAATGTCCAGGGACAACTGAGTCCTAAACTCTGCTTTAACAACACCCACCCTTCACTTCTACCCTCAGATGAAGATATAGACTTGCTGATCTGACAGATTCAGTTCAAGAATCAGAAGAGCCTAAAAGAGCACAGATTGTTGTTATAAGTCCTTCCAGAATAGTGATATAAACCTGAATATAAAACAGAAGCAGTGTTGCAAGAATTTGGCTTCTTTTTCAACCTTGGCAGGATTCTATCTGCACAGAAAGTGTCACTGACAGCCATACACTGCCAACTCCCATTAAGAACTAGGGACAAGGGACAAGCTATGTAAAAATATCCTGCATCTGCTGGTCTTTGTGTAGCCACCTCTCTTTAAAATAAATTCTGAATCCCTAGCTATGAAAATCAGGAATTTATATCAGGGTGTGTGTGTGTGCGTGTGTGTGTGTGTTCTCTTCCTACCAATAAATAACCCACAGGGCTCAAATCCCTACCTCTGCTCCAATATTAACCAGTAGAGTCCTTTGGAAATGGGTCTTAAATCATTCAAAGAAGTCAGAAAGGGATGTGAAGGTAGCAGATGATGGTTTCAGTGCCTATAGGGACAGAATAGAGGTGGGCATTTTGACTTGCTCTTGGCCCTTCCTGCCTCCAAGCAAAACAGGGCCACTTAACTCTGAACAACTTAATTTCCTTGCAGAACAAACACCAGCACTCATCCTGACCCCTCCCCCACCCCAAATCCAATAAAACTAATAAAAACGGAAGCAAGCCATCTTAAAATTAACACATCCAAGATACAAGCAGAAGCCATTGATCAAAACCTCCTATCTTCCCTCACAGCCGACACTTCCAGAGCAGCCCCAACACTCCATAATGGAATCCCATTATCTACAAAGGAAACTCGTTCCAGAAGAAAGCCACAAACAAAGAGAGATCAAAGGGGGCAGGCAAAGGGGGAGACTCCAGCGCTCGCCTCTGCTCCCATAGGAGGGGGACAACACTCAAGCTGAGAGAGCCATTAGAACTGCAGCAAGAAGGAGGCACTTGCCATAAGTTACAGAACTGAGAAGGAAATTAAGGAAGAGTCCAGTGGGGAAGGAAGGCTTGAGAGCCTACTTCTTTCCATCTGTGCAAAAGCAAAACAAGCTCATTTCATGTAGGAAGCAAATTGAGTCAACAAATATCTGTCCTTAAACTTCAGAATCGCCTGAATTTGGAAAATACAGGGATTTCAGCTAAAGTAGGGAGCAAGTAAGATTAATTAGCAAATGCCTCAAATCCTTAATTCACACTTCAAACAAACAAGTTAATTGTGTAGCTAACAGAGTGTGACTTGATTATAGGCCACTGGTGGCCATTAATAGATGAAAGGTGTTTGGATTTCAATAGTGTTTGGATTTCATAACCCGCCTTCATAGAAGAATTAAGCTTAGTCACCACCTCCATTTGCTAACACCTGTGATCATGAATCCCACATGGCAAGCAAGCACCCCAGCTTTGAGCTTTTGGAATTGAAGAGTAAACAGGAGGAGAATTCATGAGTTTTCTAGAGGTAATTGTTCTACTCTGCTTTGAAGACCAGTTGAGTCTGGTCTCGGAAGATGTTAATACATGCATGAACACAGCCTCCCTGGCTGACACTCAGCTCAGAAGGCCCACTGCTATGCTGTTTCAGCAGGAATCCCTTTGGGAAAGCAGAGCAGGACCAGGCTCCAACCTGCAGATATTACCAATCAATCGTGCAGACTTTGTTCCCAAAGGCACAAGCATAGGTCCACATGAGGCCTTAATTAAAACTACAAATGGAAGATGCATCCAAAAACTGACCACTGGTAAGTCTGGTCTTCCCTTTGACCAAGTGGGCCCTGCCCTCAGAATCTCAGATTACTTTAAAAGGAAAAAAGAGATCTTCCCCTTCTCTTGTTTCTTGATAATATCAAGCAGTAAGATGAATGATAAGGAGCCCAAAAGCATCATATTGTGTCACTTGAAGAGCAGCATGAGCTGCAGGGCAGAAAACACAGTCAATCAAATATATCTTTCTGAGAAGCTTGTGATGTGATGATGCACATAATGTCAAAGTTTTATTAAAAGGGAGCTTGCTTTTCAAAGGGTCACAATATGGCAATATCAGTAGAAGGAGGACTGAATTGGTCCTTTTTTTTGTGGCCACATGAAAAAGAAAAGGATTCCAGTAAAGGGAGACCTTCCCTGTCCAATGTGATAACGGTCTACAAAGTCATTCCAAGTGGGTCTGAAGCCAGATGCACCCCCAAGGGAGCTGGCTTGATGCAATATTTTATCTTCACTTTTTGAACTCCATTAATTCCTTGGAAATCTGGGTCAATCATTATGGGGGATAGAAGCCATGGAGAAGACCTAGGCCCATCTTTCAAAACCTTATGATCTTGGAAGTCTAGAAACCTACACTAAAAAGTGGTGTGGGACTCTGAGACCACTAAGATCCAAAGCGGATGATGGGAAGTCCAGAAAGAGGCAAGTCAACACAAGCTGGAGGCAACAGAATAAGAAACCAACATGGGAGGGCAGGGAAAGCAGAGTAAGGGGCTGCTGTCCTTGGTCCTGAACCAACCTTGTGTTTCAGGAGAGCAATTTCTTATTGCATGTCATAAAACATTAACCCATCAGTGAGTTCTAAATCATCTGTGGTTGGGACAAATATTTCTTTGGAAGGGAATGGAATGGAATAGGGTGGAATGGAGTGAAGTAGAGTGGAATGGAATGGATGGAATGGAGTGAGGTAGAGTGGAGGAATGGAATAAAGTAGAGTGGAATTGAATGGAGTGGAATGGAATGGAGTGGAATGGAATGGAGTGAAATGGAATGGGGTGAAGTAGAATGGAACAGAATAAAATGGGATGGAGGGAAGTGGAGTGGAGTGAAGTAGAATGGAATCCTGTGGAGTTGAGTGGAATGGAGAGGAGTGGAATGGAATGGAATGGAGTGAAGTACAGTGGAATGGAGTGGAGTGGAGTGGAGTGGAATGGAATGGAATAGAGTGGAATGGAATGAAAAATATCAGAGTACACCACAGGTAGCTTTATTCCTTAAAACTACTGTTCAGTTATTTCATCACAGATGACTGTGTGTGTGTGTGTGTGTGTGTGTTCTGGGTCATGACATGAAACATATTTCTGGATGTCAAGGACAAATGTTGGGAAATCCCTGCTCTAGGGTACAGTTGTTTCTTTCCATCCTTGAACATGAAGATCCTGTCCCCAGGAATTCTGATGGAAGTTGCAACTAAGAAGCAGTGTTAGAACAGAACGCAGGGTGCAAATGAAGAGAAACAAATAAATAGAATACCACGACTCGAAGAGATGTTAAGGGAAGGGATGGGGAGAGACTTTTGATGTTTTTACACAAGTTACCCAAATTGCTGGGTTTGCTGAAGTAGAAGGCATGTCTCCCACCTCTACTCCTAACACTTCAGGGGTTTAAAAAAGAAGGTAGCTGCATGACAAACACAGGCAACACTGGGTGTTTCATTGTCAGCTCTCTCATCTTTGGTCCTTACATTCAACGGAAGGCTTTAGCTCAGCATTAAAGGCTTTACTGTAAACTGGGAACAATGGCTGTACTTGTGTCAGAAGGTGGCACTGAGGACTGAATGAGTTGATTTATGCCGAATACTTAAAACCAAGCCTGGAATTCAATGTAAGGGTTAACTATTATTATCACTTACTTTGACATATGTTTAAGGTGGTAAACTCAAAGATTCCATACTACACAGCCATTAAAAACATGTATGAGAATTTAATCCTTAAAATACAATATTGAGGAGAAAACCCAAGGAACAAAGCTGTGTATCAGTATACAGTTTCAAATGTGTTTTACACATTAAGCAGTATAACAATCTCAATTATGTTTTAAAAGAGTTCATAAAAATATTGGAAGAAAAAATACTAAAATGTTAACAGCAGTTGGATTTGGGTATAAGGTCTTAGATAAAATTCTCTTTTGTACACTTCCTTCAACTTTCCAATTTTTCTACAATTAGTATGTGTTTTTTATAATCAGAAAAGAAAAACCTATACTTCAGAGACTCTAGCTCAGAGTCCAAATGGCTTTCATCTTAAAATGTGCCATTCTGCAAAGCAGGCGATAAAACAGAATCTGGGAGTGAGCAAAGCAACACGTTCCCTTTCACGCAGGTAAGCCAACCACTTAGCAGGACTAAGGCGCTCCTGACTTTATGATCTTTCCGTGCCACTTCACGACAGCTGAAAATGGGGAATTTACCTCAACTTTTGATTTACGCCCAACCCCAAGAGGGCAAAGTAACAGAGATTATCTGAAACAACCTTGGATGCAGACACACCAGCTGGTGTGACCCTGCCCACACCTCAGCCACGGAGGCCTGGTAACAGCACTGGCAAGCATTCAGGAGCCCTACTATGTGCCAAGCACTGGGAGTCCAACAACACCTCATTTAATCTTTCCCAACAGCTCTGTGATGCAGGTATTACCACTGTTCCTTCTTACAGACAAGGAAGCTGAAATTTTTAAAAAGTACCATTACTGTTCCATCCTATGCTCCCCTTCAGGGCAAACTCTCTTTAAAGAGAGTCCGTACTAGCGGCTTCCCACTCCTCTCCTCTCACCCTTTCTCAGGCCGCTCCTATCACGTCTTCCACCCACCATTCCATCAGGACAGCGCTCATCACCAACGGCTTCCACGTTGCCCACACCAGTGGTAACTCTGAGCCTTCTTACTTGCCCCATCAGCTCCTTCCTTGTGGAAACACTCTCTTCACTCAGCCTCTCAGACCCCATCTCTCTCTCTCTCGGTCTTTCTTCTGCTTCTCTGGCTCTTATTCTCAATATTGTTCACCTGTTCCTCCGCATCCTGCCCTCTAAATGCTGGAATGCCCCACCGTTCGGTCCCTTGACCTCTCCTCCATCTTCCCCCACCCCCGTCACCTGATGGTGATGTCACTCAGTTCCAAACATCATCGCCACATCGACTATCCCAAAATTTATACTTTCCGCCTGGACTTCTACTCTGAACTCCAGACTCCTATCTCCAGCTGCCTATGAAATAACTCCACCTGAGTACCTGCCAGGTGTCTTAAACTTCACATGCCTCACAGGTGAACTCTTCAACGCCCCTCCCCCCACCCCACAAAAACTTCCTCCTCCTGTAGTTTCCCCATCTCTGTGAATGGCAGCCCCACCCTCCCAGCAGCTCAAGCGAAACACCTGAGAGCCCTCCTTGTCTCTTCTGCTCACAAATTCACGTGCAAATGTTCATTCTACCTTCAAAACATGTCCAAAACCCAACACTTCTCCCACCTTCTTTGGTTCCAGCTGTCAGCACCTGCCACCTGGAGGTCTACAATGGCCTCCTAGATGGTCTCCTGGTTTATACCAATGAAGGGCTTCCTTTAAGATGGCTCCCACTTCACTCAAAAACAAAGCCAAGGTCCTCACAGCAGTGTACCAGCCCTGCATCCTCCGGCCCCACTCCCTCTCTGACCTATTCCCTACCATTCTGCTGCAACCACACTGCTCCCTTGCTACTCCCTGGAGACACCAGCATGCTCCTGCCCCAGGGCCTTTGCATTTGCATTTCCCTGAACCTAGAAGAGACCCTTCTCTCAGAATTCCACTGGGCTCATGTCCTCATTTCCTCTGGGTCTCAACCCAAACGTCCCCTTATCAGTAAGACCTTCCCGAATCACTATATAAAATCGCAACATCCCATTATGCACTCCTTGTCTTCCTCACCCACATGACTTCTTCCCATGGTATATATTCCCAACTGATCTTCTGCAATATACTATGCATACTGCTATACTGTCTTTTTTATTGTCCCTCTCTGATCCTTACTACCACCCCCACTCAAATGCAGAGGTTTCCTCCATTTTGATCACAGCCCCTAGAACACTGTTTGACCCAGATTCAATAAATATTTATTGAATGAACAAGCAAACAAACAAATAAGCCCGTTCAAAGCCATCTGGCTAATAAATTCTGGTGGCAGGTTTCAGACCTTGACCTTGTGTCTCCACAGCCCACACACATCCCATCTACATTCTCCTGCCTCTGGTTGCCAAGACATGTTGCCTGACAACCTCGCAAAGTCAGAAACATCCAACCAGGATGCAGCCAGGCAGAAAGTCGGTGTGAGCCCCCGTGTGGCTAAGAGTACCAAATATTTGAAATAAGAGATTTGTACTGGAAAATTTAGGACACGTGATCATGACACTCATACCATGCATGGTGTAACGCAGCGTGGTTGCGGTTGGTGTTGACAGAGCGGTCCGGGGCCTGAGCTCCAGGTAGACCAGACTGCACACAAACCCCCGGCAAGCATGTAACAAGGGTTTACCCTTGACCTCAAGAAACCTCAGAAGACACAAGGCAGATGGGTCAGCACAAATCCGTCTTTACCACCTGAGAAATGGCCCAAAACCCTGATCCTATCAACAGAGCACTAGCCTCAGCGTCATCCCCCAAAGACTGCATTGGCGGTCACCTCCAACCTCACTGCTCATGTAATGATCACCCCGGGCGGGATGGTATCAGGTATTTGCACCACATCATGTCCCAAATCCGTTGCTTTAATCGGTCCTAGGCGTCTCCACTTTTAGAGCTTCTTTCACTGATTTGGCTTAAAAAGTCAATCTCCGCCTGATCCAATAGGAGCCCAGAGAATAGATAAGAGAGTGAGACTAATCTACAGCACTTGTGTTTAATGGTTAGATATTAATTGGCTTTTTTTTAAGTGTGCAAATCGGTCCATTTTCAGTCTTTGTAATCTGTTCGTTCTCATTAATGGAGGAACAATACTCATCAACAGCTCTATACGACACATCACCTTGTAAAACTATAGTCCGTTTATTTTTTAAAAATAAAATAGATTTATCATGATTTGAAATACAGAAAGTCATTAAAATAATAATTAAAAACACAACTACAAGCACAATAAAAGTTCTATGATAATAAACCACATTTTAATGTATACTAATTCTCCTAATGATTTACTCTCTACATTTTACAGGGTCAAATCAATGTCTGTACCGAAAAAAAAAAAATTCAATTAAATTCTATTCACTGTATCTTTCAAGTGAGTCTATTGTTTGCTTTGTTTCCTATCAGGCCATTTGTCAGTTGTTCTAGCCCAAGATTACAAATAGGAGGGACACGGCCCCATCAAGGTCAGCAGAAACACGTCCAAATCCTACCCAATCCACCTTCACCATCTCCTGTTCATCTGTCATGGGTGACCTTGCTCGAAGAAGGGAAGGGAAGGGGGGCCCCATTCCACTCCACACTGCTGTGCAAGCCATGGGCCTGTGGGCTCCGACTGACGTGCCCTCCCCGCTCACGTTCAGCCAGCCCAGGTGCCCTGCTGCGGAAGCAGGAGTCCCTTGTGCCAGACCTGGCAGCCTGGAGCTCAGACTGTCCCTCTCTAAACTTCCTCTTGTCCAGAAAAACACACACACCAGGCAGTCCTCCCCTTCTGGGGCATGTCTTGCCTGGATGCTCAGAGCCAAAGAAAGCATATCTGCTCCCCACTCTTGCACCAAAGCAAGTTACTTACCAAGTCTTTACCGTGCCCGAGTGATTTTTCTAGAATTAAAACACACAGAGATACAGATGATTTCTGTGCTTGGGGGAAAAGTGGCTGGTACTGATAGTCTGATGAGAGAGAAGGATGAGGGTGGAGGCGACTGGGGAGGACACTTCTCCCTGTCTCCTTCCTGCCACCAACAGAGGGCGGCAGTATCCGCTTGGAGACAGGGGTCCCCTTCCAGTCCTGGGTGTGCGCTGATCACTGCTTTTGTGGTCACCACTGGCCACCAGGTGTGACCTGCATATCTGCAATAAAGCCAGGTGCTCAAAAGGCATTTGTTGTGCAAAGCCCAAGAGCGTTAGCATCTGGAAAGGGGAATGACCCCAGAGGCTCCCCCTAGAGCCACAGGGGGCCAGCAGTGACCAGAATCACACCCATTTTTCAAGGGAGGGAAAACACATTACTGAATGAAAATTATTTACTTCAGAACCCAACATGGATTAATGAGGAAGCTAAAATAAAGGCCAGAAGTGGCTATTTAATATCCATGCTCTTTCGTGGAAGTCTAGAAAATCTAGTGCAACACACACACCTCCCTTCTGGAACCTTCCTGGCCATAACATCGGGAGAGCCCACAGAGCCTTGGTGAGCATCCCTGGTGTGAGCCACACTGATTCTGCTCTTCCTTTTTGTAGATGCAGGAAAGCAGTGTGCTTGCCGCCCCTGCACCTGCCGCCCCTGGGGCTGGAGACTCTGGGTGCTTCCAGACCCCGCCTGCAGCGGAGCTGGCTCCCTCCAGAGAGCAAATGGCACAGTCTCCGACCCCAAGAGGCCAGAGCATCACAAGAGAATGAAGGAGCAAGACTGGGGGGAGGCCGGGGAAGCGAGCAGGAAGCGGCAGAGGCTCTCATTAAGCAAGACGGCCTCACGCTGGTGCAAGGCTTTATAAGTCTCAGCTGCACGATGCTTTTTAAAATATAGGTGCAATTTGGGCCTGTGGTTAATACTGTTTAATTTTATTTTGTGTCGTGTGATATTTTCCCAAGCTGGGCCCGGAGTAAGTCTCAAGTCTCACTCAGCTCCAAATGCGGCCGGCCTGGCAAATGCACCTGGTCTGGCAGCCGCGTGCGTGTCCCTGGCCACCCCGCCACCTGCCCCTCTCCCCACACGCCTCTCAAAGTCCCCAGCTACACTGCTGTCCAGGTTCTCCTAGGCTGCTCCCCTCACCACCACCACCCTCTCCCCCCAGGCCACAGACACAAGATCTATCCTGCTGGCTGGTCCACGAGCCGGTTCATCTGTTTGCACCTTCAACAACTATTTATTGCCTCCTTACTCTGTGCCAGGCAGTCTGCATCCAATTTTTGGTTTGGAAAATATGGTCCCTGCGATCCCCGTGGAAAGAGGTCCCTGCGATCCCCGTGGAAAGAAGCGAGGCTCCAAAAAAGAAAACCACAAATTCTAAGGCCGGCCCCACCACTTCCAAGCTAGGTGACCCCGGGCAAGCCCTTGAACATCTCGGAGTCCCCTTCCTGTCTTCAGAGGGTCTCCGTGAGGTCGAGGGGAGATGAGGCGTGGAGGCCCTCTGCACGGCGCATGGCACAGAGCAGGCACTCGCCAAACGACTACCGCTCCTTCGGGGCTCGTGTGGACAGCCTTCCCCAGGTGCCTTTGGGTTAAGGGAACACTCATAACATAAAGATGTTACATGAAATGGGAAGATAGCCATAGAACGCTGGGGGCCTAGCGGGGCCCGTGAGGATAGTGGATGTCTGGAACCCACCTTTCTGGCTTCACGGCCGTGCTGGGGCCTGGCCGGCAGCCAGCTCCCACTGCCCCCAGGGGTTCTCCAGCAAGAAAACGATAGGGACAGCGCAGAGGGTCTGTCCTCCCTCGCCGTGAGTTACCTCCATGAAAACAGGGCAATAATTCCACTCAGCCAAAACACCCCATAAATGCTAGGTATGTAGAAAGAAGAGGAAGAAAACAGTCATGGCCAGCATGCTAAGAAGTAAGAGAGAGACTCCATGTCAGAGCAGTGACGGAGAGGAGCTGGGGAGCCACCCTGAGCCGATGAATTTTTCTGAATCCCAATAAAGTGCCTTTTACTTTATTTGTCCAGATTATTTATAAATGGATTTTCCAATAAAAAACAGAGCTGAGGACGCGTGATGGATTTTCGCCGGCACCTCCCTCGAGGCGCTTGCCGCCGGCCTGGCCCAGTAGTACCTGCCTTGATCAGCCCGTCCCCCCCTCAGGCCACTGATCAGCTTTCCATCATTTCTCAGAAGCCCATGGGCACTCACTAAATTTAAAGTCCTGTCCTCAAACCTCCAATTCAACCCAATAAGCACTTACTGATGTCCTGCCCCATGCAGGACACTAGGCGAGGCAGGCGCGGCGCCCGAGACAGCAAACGGAAGACAGAGGCAAAGATTTCCTTTAGCATCTGGCAGTTTAGGGAAGAAAGTGCTTGTGCACAAAACTGAGTGCCACTCGGGGAACCTCGGGAAGGGCTACAATGAGGCTGCTGTTGACAGCGTGGGGAGAGCAAGCAGAGGGTCTGAACCAACAAGGATACTTCCAGCTGCGAGAGTACAGAAAATCGACCCTAACCCTTAACCAAGAAGGAAAATGTATTACGTCGCCTCCCAAGAGGACTCAGAGGTATGGGTGACATCAACGACATCATCAGGAACCTGTGTTTGTTCTTTTGGCTCAGACCCCCTGGCCTCAGGGTCACAGCAGCCTTCTCCGGTCATCACATCCCCAAAGCCCAGAAGGGAGAACTCTTTTTTTTTTTTTTAAATGTTTGTTCATTTATTTTTGAGAGGGAGAGAGGGAGGGATAAAGAGAGAGGGAGAGAGAAAATCCCAAGCAGACTTTGCGCTGTCAGCACAGAGCCTGATGTGGGGCTCAAACTCACAAACTGTATGATCAGGACTGGAGCCGAAACCTAGAGTCAGACGCTCAGCTAACCGAGCCCCCCAGGTGCCCCAGAAGAGAGAACTCTTGCCCTTCCCCCCCAAAGAGCTAGGAAACGTCTCCGTGCACTCCTACACACGCCGCTGGCAATGACCGAGTCACAGCTGCCCTGAAAACAGCCACTTGGCTGATGGGTTAGATTGATCCAACTTCTCTCCAGAAGAACCCGGCCACGGACACCTGTTAGCAAGAAGGAAGAGGGCGCTGCTGATGAGCAAAGAGCCAAAAGTGGCCCCTCCTGGTGAACTTGCCGTTTGGCATTAAGAGGCCAAAATACACACACACACACACACACACACACACACACACACACACACACGTAAGCAGGGGGCCTTGTCCGCGTTGCTCTTTCTGTATCCTCTGTGAGTAGCGCGGTGCCTGGCATGCAGCAGACACTCAAATATTTGATAAAGAAAGAATGAATTCTGGGAGTGATCAAGGGGCTGTCTGGAAATGGAATAGAGAACATTCAAACCCCCAGTCAGGTCTCAGGGAATCAGGGCAGCGAATACAAACATGGAGGTTAAAGGACACTGATGTGTCCCCCTCCACTGCGAACCCACGGCCCTTCCCAGATGACAATTTCGTCCAGCAAGGAGCTAAAACATCCTTTCTGTTAATTTCACCTAGTGCACTCTGGCCCCGGACGCTGACCCGGAGACCTGACCAGCTAACACGGCCGTTTGGGAAGGTGACTGTCATGTGGCATCAGATGTTGTTGCCATCAAGACACCCAGGGCGCCTGGGGGAGCTCCGTTGATGAAGCATCTGCCTTCGGCTCCGGTCGTGATCTCGCAGTTCGTGGGTTCGAGCCCCGCGTCGGGCTCTGTGCAGACAGCTCGGAGCCTGGAGCCTGCTTTGGATTCTGTGTCTCCCTCTCTCTGCCCCTCCCCTGCTCGCGCGCTCTCTCTCTCTCTCTCTCTCTCTCTCTCTCTAAAAAGTAAACATTAAAAAAAGTTAAGAAAAAAAAAGATTTCCAAAAGGATGCAACTGTTCATTCAAGTGGACAAATGGACCTTAAGCTCGTTTGCTTTTTTTTTTTTTTACTAGGACTTCAGGGTCAACTTCCTGCACGCCACAGTCTGACCCCAATTCTACCAAAACCAACCCGACGGTGGGAAGCACCTGGAGAGGTTACCGGTGCTGGGTGCCAGAAGTAAGCATGTTTATCTTGAAAGCAGTAAAGTCTGATCTACAGGCCACGAAGGCAAAGTGTTGTTCAGAGACCAGAAAATCTGTCCCAACTATTTCCAGTAACATGCCCTGGCCACCCAATAATAAGTGACTGTGTACACACGGACAGATGCGCCTCCCATGCTCAGTAGCGCCCGGAGAGGCTCACAGAAGCCCTCCCAAGACAAGACACTGGGCATGGAGCCAAGGACAATGCTGGCGAAGCTGTCACCCCCAGGGAGAGGAGGGACCAGCTGGGAAGAAGGATACACTTGGGGTGCAGCCAAAGGCCAGAGAGAGACAGAGAGAGGACCCCAGGCAAAGGTGGGGCCCAGAAACAGGGGCTGGACAGAAAGCCAGCAGTTACGACCCAAACCAGCGTGAAGTCAAGGTCCGTGGCCTCAGCCTCTCCCACAAGAGCCAGTCTGCGCTGTGATGGGCACACACTTCCTCCCTTCATCCAAGACACGTGATGCTGAGTCGCCCCAGCCAGCACAGACACCTTGGAAGAGGTCAGACAAATGCCATGTTCTTCTCTACTTCTTCCTACTCGATCTCAGTACTGCCACGCTTTCCAATGCCCAGGCGGCAGACACATAAACATGCCTGACGGAGGTCACCTGCTCTTTGAAAGGAGGAAAATCCTCCGGCAGGTTGGGAGAGAGATCTCTCCCCTGGATCCCTCCCAACCGGCTGATGCCTTCCCTCTTGCTGCCGCGGAGAGGCACCGTGCCCCAAGCACCTCAGCTTCTCTCGCCTTCTCAAGGTTTCTTCTCTCTGCATCATCCATCCGTCAAACGTCTCCTCCCCGCCTCCCTCCGACCCTCTCGGTTGGTTTATTCCACTTCTGCTCCCACTGCTTCTGTCTCCTCCGTATTTCTAAGAAACTTCTCCGCGGTCAACCCGCAGACCGCCAAATCCGGTGAGGCCTCTTCCCCATGGCAGTTTCCCAGCGGCCTTGCACAGAGCTGACCCCGCTCCCCGTGCCCGCCCGCCCCCCCCCCCACCGCTGTCACCGTGTCCTCCAATCTCCTGACCCGGCCACGAGCCCTGCAGGCCCCTGGCAGCCCTCCTCGCTCCCGTGCCCACACTCTCCCGGGCCAGCCTCGCCTGATTCATGGCTGGGAACGCCAACTAGTTGTTGATGGAGAAACTTACTTTCTGAGCCCTGGATTCCTGTATCCAACTTGTCTCCTTGGATGTATAATAAACATCTCACTTTAAACATGTCAAAAATAGTCTTGTCTCGCTTTGTTTTGCCTCCTTAAACCTGTTTCTCCCCAGGCTTCACCCTCTTGATACACCGCACTGCTCATCGCCTGGCTACTCAAGTTGAAAACCCACAGATTCTTTGGTTCTCACTCTAAGGGGCGTCTCGGAGCTGTGCCCCACTCCTCATCGCCCCTGCCGGGCCTCTCTGGTCTCACCCGCTCAACACCTGCTTACCAGGGACACCGGCCCCTCCTGCTCCTCCTCCCACCTCCTTGCCACCTCGCCCCTGGTGGCACTGCCTTCCCCTCTGTGATCTCAGGGTTCCAGCAGCCAGCCCTCCCTAGGCCCTGGACCACAACGAGCCCCTTCCTGTCCCAGCTCCTCAGAGACTAGTCCCCGTAGCATCCGCCCCAGACTACTACTCCCTTCCCCACCACTTCTCACCGAGGACAGGGTCTTGGCTCTCTCTCTCCACTGATGACTACAGGCCGAATCGCATCCCCACCAAATTCATGTGGAAGTCCTAGCTCCCCGCTGTGATGGTGTTTGGGAAGTGACTGGGTTAGGTGAGCGCTCATGATGGGATCCATGGTTTGGTAAGAGCTCTCTCTGCCCGGGAGGACACGGTGGGAAGGCAGTCAGGCCAGGACGCAGGCTCTCATCGAACCCAAGCTGCCCCGCACCTTGATCTTTGGCCTCCCGGCCTTGAGAACTGGGAGAAATGCATGTCTTGTCGCAGCTGGCTGTTCCACGGTATTTGTTACAGCAGCCAAGCTGACTGATGCACTGATTTACTTTCCTCCCTCCCTCACTACAACATCAACCGCAAAGAGACAGGAAATGTCTCTGGCTGACCCACCATTGTGTTTGTTCTCCCTCGCTGGCAGGATGCCGGACACACAACGGGAGCCCAAAAGGTATGGCTGTTGCACTTGCTCCCAGTTTGCGTCTACAACTTGCTGTCTTTCATAAGAAGAAGACGTCTACTGCTTTAAATCTAAACGCAAATGCAATTAGAGCCAAGACATATTTCAGATCCAAAAGAGCTTCAAAACCACAAAAAGGGAGGAGGGGGTCATGCAGTGATATTTCTTCAGAGGAAGTCTTTCATTGCAAGGGCGGGAAGGTTCTGTCTGCCCCTGCCTCCGGCCCGCAATGCCCTAAACCAGCGTTTCCTAAGGTACGCACCATAGAACATTCTCTCCACAGGTGTTCTCCCAAAATAAAGGGAAAGGGATGGGAACAGGGCAGGTAGAAAGGTGCTGGTGGTCAAGCAAGTCAGTGAAATGCTCCAGATAATACCCTTGTAGGGAGGCTGTGCCTCCGCACATGGATGTGTCTGAGAGGCCCTGCTGTACAGACGTCCTTCTCCCTTTCTTTCTGCCGGTGCCTCCAGACCAGATCTGCTGAGGTTTGAGTCATGTCCCCAAAAAGATATGCTCAGACCCTACCCTGGTACCTGTGACGTGAGCATACGTGGAAACAGGGTCCTTGCAGATGTACTCAAGTTAAGGCAAGGTCGTTCTGGGTGGGGTGGGCCCTCCAGACCGGACAGCCGTCCTAACGTGTCCGGCCACGTAAAGACAGATAGACGCCCAGGGAGGAGGCTGCGGAGGCAGAGACCGGAGGGACGCAGCTGCAGGGCAGGGAATGCTGAGAATCGACCGCCTTCCCCGAGAGCGAGGAGGAGGAAGAGGCAAGTCCCCCTGCGCTGGCCCTGTGGGCAGCTTGCTTTCAGACTCCCGGCCTCTGGAAGTGTGAGAGAATGAATGTCTGTTGCTTTAAGCTGCCCAGTTTGTAGGACTGGTTAGAGCAGCCATGGGAAACTCGCACAACTGCAAGGCTCAGGGCACAGGGGCCGGGCCCTCCAGAGCCTGCCCTTCCCACCTGGGCCCACACGCTGCCCACCACACAGCCCGGGCATGAGCCTCCTCCTGTGGCCTTCCTGGTCCTTTTCCACACACCCTCATCTGACTCTCAACCACAGCATCTCCCCTGTTCTTGGATGTGCAGACCTTATCAGTGCACCTGATAGACGGTTCCGAGTCGTGCACTCCACGATTTAATCCTGCCTCATCTTCTCTTCCCTTCTTTACTTTTTGCACCAAAAGTGTTTAATTGACTGTATTATGTGTGCCTTTATAATTTACTTTAGGTATATAACATGTTACACAACTATTTACTGAACATCAGCTATGTGTCAGGAACCTAAATCCTTTCTGGAACAAGGGAGAATATTAAAATATACGCATTTTAAAAATGCAGTGGGCACCTGGGCGGCTCAGTTGGTTAAGCGTCGACTTCGGCTCAGGTCATGATCTCACAGTCTGTGGGTTCGAGCCCCGCGTCGGGCTCTGTGCTGACAGCTCAGAGCCTGGAGCCTGCTTTGGATTCTGCGTCTCCCTCTCTCTCTCTCTGCCCTTCCCCCCCAACAATAAATAAACATTAAGAAAAAAACTTCTAAAAACATAACGGGACCATATAAATCATCACGATAAACCTTTTCCTTGCTCATCCTCATGACCCCTGGCGCTGTGGCATGACACCCAAACCCCTGTGTTATCTGGATTGGGCTCTTCTTTCCGGCTCCTTCTGCCAGCGCTATCCTCTACCCAACTATCGCCTCCCACCGTGGCGCTGCACCCACCCCATCCCCGCTATCCAGACCGGTGCTTTTGCCTCTGCCTCCCCCCTGCTCCGTCACCACTGTACAAAGTCCATCATGCCATTTACTGCCCCAGAGCCTTTGCACAGCCTGTGTTGCCTACTTACAATGGCCTTCCTCCTTCCCTCCCCAGTCTATCTGCTCCACGTCTACTCAAAACCTGACCTAGCCTTCACCTCCTCTAAAACACCTTTCCCAGCACCTGACACGCAACACAACCCCTCCTAACCACGTGCCCCCCACGGGGTGACATTCAAATATTTAACAAATGGTCTGGCCCAGATGCCACTACTCCGAATGGACACAGGCCAGGGCAGCAGGGGCCCTCAGGAAGCTTGAGTGGCACCTTCTTTGTCAATAGCTAAGAAGTCGTTTCCGTAGGTTACTAGCCTGTGAGCTGAAAGTATATTCTGGGCCGTGTGGGGCACACCTTGCAAACATGTTTACATGTCTGCCCTGCTCGGACAGGACTGGATCTTACCCGGTTTTAGAGCCTTGGCGCCTGACATCATACCTGGCACAAAGGAGTTACTCAATTAATATTTGCTGAACGGAACCAAACTCTTTCAGGCAAAGACAAAATGGAAAGACTGGGGATTTTCCCAGACTGTCGCGGCGCCTCGGTGAGCCAAGTAAGACCTATTCCTGGACAGTCTGTTTGCTCAGATGGCGAGTCTGTCAGATTTCACAGCCTCAGCGACCTCATGAAGCTCTGACCTGAAAATAAATTGAGAGGGAATAAAAAAAGAAGAAGGGAGAACAAGAGAAAATGATCTGCTCCTTCCGAGGCCGCTTTTTTGGCCCGCACGCTCCAGTCAGTTCCAAGAAACAAAAGGAAATCTTCCTTGTGTCAGAAAAACCGACATAAATCTCCAACAATTCTGCCTTTCTGGCAACACTTGACGCCCTCCTGGGAAACTGGAACCCAATTCTCGAACAATTTCAATGCAGAAGGCTTGTCTTGTATTATACAAGAGGCCACAAAACTTTCCACAGTCTGGAGCAAACGGATGCTGTTTTGGATGGAACACAAAATCGAGGCGTGTGAGGGCCTGTGGCCGTGACCACCGCCAGCGTGCCCGTGACCCGCAGCCTGCTGGTTTCCCCTGGCGTCTGAAGACACGCGCACCCTCGGTGGGAGAGTGGTCACCCCGAGGAGACCCCGCCGAGGTGAAG
>CM053570.1:96970265-96993094 GCA_028646485.1 Cryptoprocta ferox
GGAGGGAAGAGGAGGGGAGGGGAGGAATGGGGAGGGGAGAGGCACACGTATGAGGTGGCCACAGTGTAGAGTGCACTTGAGGTTGCTGGTGAGGAACTGAAGGCCCTGAGGGCCTTAGGGGCAGAGGAGACAGGCTGAGGGACCAGATGGAGACGCATGACATCGAGTGGCATCTGAGCGGAGTTAGGAGTGAGGCCACGACAGGGGTGAAGGACCCCTGGGTCTGGGAAAGCTGGCGTGGAGCACTGTGGGGGCAAGGAGAACGGGCGTCTGGAACATGCGACCGTGATGGTGGAGGTCAGGGATGCTAGACCCAGCACTGGGAGTGAGTCAGGGAGAGAGGTGGAGGTGGAGCCCTGGGGAGAGAGGACACTGTCACCATCCGTAGAGGACACGAAAACACCATACGACAGGAGAGGCCTGGCACTGCCAGGCGGGGGCAGAGTGACCCCGGATGACCCCGTGGAGTGCTGGGGAGCAGGACCCTCTGCGGACGGACCGGGGGAGGGACAGTGATCTGGAAGAGGCATGGAGGATGGAGGATGCATCTACTGCACGACAAGAGAGAGAGCTAGAGGCCCCGCAGAGGGAGCACGGGGAGCCAGCAGTGGGGATGGGGTGGGGTTGTAGGGAGCCTTCAAGTTCCCTAGAGCACAGCAGAAAGTTCCGGGAGCCGGGGGAGTGGGGAGATGCAGTCAGAAAAGGGGTGCATGGAGCTGTACGGGGATCAGAGTCTGGGGATAGAGGAAAATTTGGGAGTTGGGAGGGGCCACCTATTATTAAAATGAATATGGACCCAAAGGGAGCAGCCTCTGGTTCAGGAATGTTCTGAGCCTGTCCTGGCAAACAGCGATTTTTCCTCAGAAAGGACATTCCATCAAAGAGCAAACAGCAACTGAGTCCCCAAGCTCATCACCAATCACCTTGAACCCCCAGGCTGGGCACCCCAAGTAGGCCTGCAGCTTGGAGCGACCAGACGCAGGAGGGCCCAAGCCCAGCTCTGCCCATCAGCCCCACACAGACACAGGATTCAGTAGAAGGAACAGTTTGGAGTGTCACCTGGGACAGGAGCTGCAGTGACAGTGGGTAACCTCCCTCCCTTCTCTCTGGGGCTGGGGGCTCTCCGGGTCGCCCACGAGCCTGTATGTGCCGTCACCAAGAGCATGCCGCCTTCTCCCCACCAGCCCACAGCATCTGGAAGGAGCTGGGAGTCGCCCCTCTGAGTTCTGAGACTTTCAGCTCATAGGAAACCAGAGAGAATTTGTTTTTGAAATATAATTTATCGTCACATTGGTTTCCATGCAACACCCAGTGCTCATCCCAACAAGTGCAGAGAGAACTTTTGGAGCCGAGGTGCAAACCCTCCTATCCACGCGCTGGATGCTGACACTGTTCTCCGTGTCTCTGGGCAACTCATGCCAGCACCTCACCAACCAAGACTGAAACAGAAAGAGCTGACTTGGGGGCCGGCCCTCGAGCACATCCCAAATCGTGGGCAGCGTGGCCACCAGGCCTTCGAGTTGAAGACAGACTCTGCTGGGGTTGCGCTTCCAAATCAGGATCCGGGGTACAGACTCCTGTCCTATCTCCCCAGTAAGCTGAGACAGGGAGGCTCCAGTCCTACCCCGTTCCTCCATCACCAGGGAGGCAGGGCGCTATGCTAGTCAGGAACCGTGGCCTGAGTCCCACACGGCCTGTCCTGTCCCTTCTCTGATCTCATGTCTGTCCCTCCATGTTGCCCTCTCCCCTTCACCCAGGTCCAGCCTCCTAATCCCTGCTGCCCTTCCAACGCTGCCAGGCACGACCCTCTCAGGGACACTGCACCTGCTACTCCGTCAGGCCCCAGATGTCCACGAGGCTCACTCCCTCGCTTCCTGGGGCTCCACCCAAACAGGAGGGGGGCCTTCCCGACTACCCTTCCCCCATGCTCTGTACCCTCCATCCCTTTGCCTCCTCTCAGGACACAGGCCACCCTCTGAGACATCCCCAAGGGTCACCTACTCATCCTGCTGACTACCTGAACCCCCCCCTCCTGCTAGAATATAGACTCCAGGAAGGCAAAGGTCTGTGACTGTTTTAGCTGCTGTGTCCCAGGACCCAGGACAGCGCCCGGCCCACGCAAAGTGCTTAATAAATATTCATGAGATAAGTAAACGCTTTGAAAAGCATCGCATCTTATTGGCTGTTAATTGTCTCTTTGAAAACCAGGGACAAGAAATAAAGATGGAGTGTAACAGTGACTGTGGTGTGAGTCGTCGCATTCCCCAGAACTGAGGACCTGTGGGGAGGCGCTGGGGGGCACCCAGTAGAGGGCCGGGTCTTCCTAAAGGAGCCTCGGGTCAGGTTCATGGCACACCGGCCCTTCTGACCAGACAGCCTTCCTCTGGACTGTTGACATTGACCCTGTCTGGATCTTCAGCTTAGGCCACGAGTCGAAACCGACACTCAGTGCACGTGTGACCCCCGCACTTGGAATGTGCTGCGCTTGCTAGTCCGGGGAATGACTGATGTTTGGTGTCAAATTAGCCCACGGACATTCGAGGACAGCCTCCTCGTGTATGATGTCAGGGAGCCACTGGTTAAAATGAAGCCGCGCGCTGCAGGTTCCTGAGTCAGCTCGGGTCGAGGGAGATTTGGCCTCTCTGTAACTTTAATTTTAAGCTAATTCCTAAAGCTGGAGGAGATTTGCAACACAGGCTGATGGATCATCGTAAAGTCTCAAAAGTCCTGTGAACAATTTCAAATGCATTTGAGGAAGGCCTTATCACAAAGCTCAGCTTCAACGGGCCAACCCCCCCAGGAAGACACAGAGGCCCGTTCGAGCACCGCATCTGCGCGCACCGGTGGGATGTGTGCCCGTGTGTGAGGCAGGCCAGCGGCCCGGTGACAAGTGAGCCTGCCTCCTTCCGACTGGGGGGCAGCTGAGGGTGCGAGAGGAAGGCAAGAACTTGCTGAGGGGACGCTCAGAGGCGGGTACGGGTCGGGGATCGCTGCTTTCCTCGCAGAGCTCGAAGGCTGCGAGAACCCACCGGCGGCCTGGAAAGAGCCCTGCAGGCCAGGCCGCGGGAGCAGGGCCCACCCCGGCCACGCGGCTGCCCCCAAGCACACGGAAGACTCTCCCTTCCCCCGAGAAGATGCATTCCTCCAAGTCTTAGTTTACTAATTCCATCAAATATTAAACTTTTAATTGTATTTTGTTTTTCAAATGACTCCCACTGTGACTATCTAGTTAGCGGTAGCCTCACTCCCATAATTACCTGGACCTTCCAAGTGCGCTGCTATTTTACCTCGGAGTGACTCTCTCTCTTCCCTCTTCCCCACACTCAAAAATGTCTCCTTGTCATGATAATTAATAGGCTCCATTCCTACAGTGATTGTATTATTATCTTAATAAAGCACAGCTCTTTGAGCCATCCAGCCAAAGTCTATCCCCGCTAGGCCGGGCAGACTCCCTCCCTCCCTCCCCAAAAACCCTCTCCGTGTCCCAGGCCCCAGACAAGCCATACAGCCATGACCAGCCACCTTCCCCATGCTCAGGGTGACTTGGCCTGGAATTCCCCGACTGGCCAGCCAGGGGATGAACTGGAGGGTGGGGGTGAGTGAGGCCCTAAAATCTGTGTCACAGCGAAAGTCACCCAAGCAATACAAATTCCAGGGTGTATATGGCATCTACCCAGGGCACAAGAGCTCAGTTCCTGGGGTGGCATCAAACTTGGGTGGATGCCCCTCAAACATGCCTCCTGCCCAGCGGGCTGACACCTCGCTGCCGTCCCCACGCGGATGGTACTTCCCTCCCTAAGCCTGGCAACCTCTGAGAGAGAGGCGATGGTGAGAAGCTCGGGGTGCAGGAGAGGTGACCCCGCAACGTCCTGAGACAGGCAAACTTGCTGGGGACACAGGGTCACTGAGCCCCGGGACACCTGGCAAGAGAAGAGAATGGAGGCCAATGCTGGAGGGGAGGAGACAGGGATGCAGAGCGGAGAACGAGAGAGGAAAGGAAGAGAGAAGAGGAAGAACACACAGAGGAGACAGGTATCCGCTCTCCAGAGCGGGGGCGCAGCCCTGCAGTTCTCTTTTCTCCTTGTGCCCCTGGAAAGTGCTGGGCCCTGACTGGAGAGCGGGCTCGAATGTAACCTTCTCTTTCTCACTGAAGGGAGAAGACGGATCGTCTCGAACATTTAGTCAGGATGTGCCAAGTTCCCCTGCAGTGACGATCAACCTTACAATTTCAGTGGCTTACATGCAATGCATGCCGGGGAGGGGAGGGGGGCCTCTGTGCCTTGTGGCCACTCAGGGATCTGGGCAGACAGAGGTGCCACCTTACGTGAACATCCTTAGGTGAACTTGTTGCCAAGCTGGGGAAGGGGACACAGCAAACCACGTTCTAGCTCTTAAAGTTTCTGCCCAGAAGGGACACGAGCCACTTCTGCTCATTAGGCACCCGCCAAAACCAGGCCACCCGTCACTTCCAAGAGGAGAGGGAAGGGTACTCCCACCCTGGGCCAGGGCCTAAGTACGGATACAGATGGGCAACCCGCCCTCATCTGTCCCGGGCCAGGGGCTATGACGGGCAACGTCCCATGATGGTCGTGCGTCTGCTTTCTTACATCCTCCATATGCCAACGCTGGGAAAAAGGCATCGCTACGTGCATTTTTCACAGATGAAGAAACCAAGGCTCAAAGAAATGATTTACCAAGGTCACAGGTCTATTAAGTAAAAACAGCTGTGTCCCCAAACCAGTCCTGTGTGAGTCCAAGACACACAGTCCTGCCCCATCCCACGCTCCTTCTCCAATGGAGTCAGGCCCTCTCTCCTGTCTCCCACCGTCTCTCCCAATGACCAGGAGTTCTTCAAGGGGAAAACAGTGCCTTCTCCATCTGGCCAGCAGAGAGGCAGGCACTCAAGAATGTCTGCAGAATGAGGACATCAGTTCCGTGCCAGGGACACTTGAGTGAAATCTGTACGGCTCCAGGACGCTGTGGCCCTTCCCCGTGAGCACTTGGAGCCCCACCAGCTCCCCACGCTGGGAACCGCATGGCGGTCACTAACCTTGTAAGCGATGCCTCGTGCACTTGGGAGGTCACCCGGGAGTTCTCAGGGGACTTGGGCAGGGGCAGCGGCGGGGGGTGGGGGCGGGGGGGGGGGACTCTGCTGGACACGCTCAGACGCTAACAAGCCAGCCAGAAAAATCCGGGCAGCTGTAAACAATGCCCCCAAGTTTTTATCAGTGTGGGCTTTTCCACATTGGCTGCTGGCTTATTAAATAAAGTAAATTAGGTTTCAATTATTTGCTTACACACCAGGCAGGAAAAATGAAATTTTCAATTTAAAAGTAATACTGCTATTTATATGCAGAAGCAGATCTGAAATTGGACTTCCTGTGTACTTCTGCCAAGACAGGTCAGCGGCCAGAGGTCCTCCCAAAGCGGTCTCCTCCCCATCAAGGCGCCCCACTGGAAGAACCCGGGCCTTTCAGAGAAGCTGGGTTCTGAGCACCTGGAACGGCAGTTGAGGAAGGAACAGAAGCATCTAAGCCATTAATTTAATCTTGTCTTTTCTTTTACTCAGGTTCAAAAGCACCATATCACTGCCAAACGCCCTGATTAACACCGTCTTCTGTAGGGAAAAGTCTCAGTCAGGCATATTTGCGGGCTCTGTGTGTCATGTGCTGATGGAAAGAGATTACTAGTATCAGGCAGGGCCGTGGTAACCCCCAGCCCTTATCGGTCACACAATCCAAGAGCAGATCTTAGAGGACATCTTCAAAGAGGAGACTCCTGGAATCCGCTCGTGCTGTTTTATTCAGCTCTGCGGGCACAGCGTGCTCGAAAAGCCAATTTCATACCTCGGGTTGAAAGAACCACAACTCGGTAACATCAGTCATGTTCTAGTCCCCCTTCCAGAAACCCTCTTCCCTCAAGGGCATCGAGAGTAAGCAGGGAGTGGTTTCTAATGGAATAAAGACCATCTTTTGGATGTAGATATATTTAAAAGTTTAAAGAGTTCTAGGCTGGCCTGGGGGGTAACTTGATGATGAGTCAGACGTACAGGAAGGGGATTTCATGCAAGATGGAGACCAGCTGTTTTCCGTGTCAGCAGAGGGCGGCAGGAGCGGGAAAGACACTTTCAACTACAGCAGACGGGAGTCAGACAGGCAGGTGTGGCTGGTGACAGCCGCGGACCTTCCCAGGAGAGGCGGGCCACTGTCCCCGGAGGTAACGTGTCAGAGTGGGTGGAGAGTACGGGCTCCGCTGTTCAGCCACCTTCCAGCTGGGTGACCTCAGACCAGTTATCTTTTAAATGCGCTGAACTTCTGTTTTGCATCTGCAGAATGGGGATGGCATTAGTACTGGCTTCTTGGCGTTTTAGGAGGATTAAAGAGATAAGCATATAAACCATGGCGTCTGGCATGGAGTTAAAAACAGGATAGACTCATCTGTGCAGAGTTTGGGGGTACAAGCTATACTTTGCAAGGTCTCTTCATGCAGGAGTTATCACCAATTGTAGAGCTTTATTCACTAGGTTTATAAAGAGGGCTACTTCCAAAGAACTCCAGAACCTGTGTAGGAACCTCCACACGTATGGTTTGGGGGCTTTTGTTTTTCTTTTCTTTTCCTTTTTTATTTATTTTGAGAGGGGGTGGAGGGGCAGAGATAGAGGGACAGAGAGAGAACTCCAAGCAGGCTCCGCCATCAGCGCAGAGCGCAGTGCAGGGCTCGACCTCACCAACCGCGAGATCATGACCTGAGCAGGGCTCAAATTCACGAACCGTGAGACCATGACCTGAGCCGCAACCAAGAGTCGGACACTTAGCCAACTGAGCCACCCAGGCGCCCCTGCGGCTCTTGTTTCTAAGTCCAAATGGCAGGACGACACAGGGACAGGAGATATGGCTGGCAGACAGGAAGAGGAAAGGGGATGCAGGGGAGGGGAGGACGAGGGGGAGAAGAGACGGAGCAGCTGGGAGGGAAGACGCAGCAGGCGCGATGCAGGAGGACAGCACACAGGATCAGGCCGTCTCCAAAGCCTGAGAAGGGCTGACGCTTTAGAAGGTCACCCAGGGAGCCAAGGGAGGGCCGAGAACTTCCTGCCTGCAGATCACTCGGGCTCTAACCGGCATGTCTTCAAGGTCAGAGAGCACTCTCCTCTCTCAGAACCCGCTGCAACATCTGTGCACGGGAGGCCCATCACCACTGGCCAGTCATGCCTGTGCCTTTCCAGCTTCAGACCTCTCCGGACCAGCTGAAGCCCGCAGCCTTCGTGTCATCAGTCACACCAGAAGGCACACTGCAGCAGCAGGGTCCCCAACAGCACCGCTCTGTCTCTCTGGGCCTCCCGGCCTTCCTGGCCAGGCGGGGTAAGACCCCGGGGCCAGTGTGTGGGCTTGGGATCACAAGCCCAGCAGCTGCAGCCCCACAGTCCGTGCTGCCGGCTTGCAGGCTCTGCAGCCCTAGTGATTTTCCGTGCGCGTGTGTGTGTGCGTGTGTGTGCGTGTGGCACCTCCGCAGAGACATCCAGGGGAAATTACTGCTGAAGGCGGATGGCAGCAACGTGTCCTGTAGATCACTGCTCCTGACCTCCTCCACTGGCAGCCCAAACGGCCCTCCAGAGGGCCCAGGTAATGCATTCACCTTCCCCAAGACCCATATATCCTCCAAATGTTCCCAGGGAGGAATGTGAGCACCTGCATCCAAAACCGCCCTCTCCCCAGGCCGCCTCGCTACGTGCAGAGATCCGCATGCATCTCTAATTTCACTGTGTTCGGGCAACTCGGGCATTTGGAGCTGGAAAAGCAATGAGTGCGTGAGAAACCTCACAGAGCCTCCAGCCAGAGGGCCCAGTGTCTGCCAAATGCGGGCCCCCCAACCTCCCACCTAAAGCTCTAAGGCTTTCCCACCAGCCACCCACCAAACACAAAACACCTACCCGGGAACGCACACTCAGATTCTGCTGCCAACAAAGGCAGGCATTTCTTACTTTTGCCCGACAGCATCAACATAGAGAGAGGATGGCCAGAGAGGCCAGGGAGGGGGAGCCACAACCCCCTGACAAGGAGTTCAAGCCACTCTTTGGGGTGTAGATGCTTCCACCGATGGTTCCCCCTCAATAAGAGTGTTATTATGGCTGACGTTTCTCAAGCACTAGCTGTGAGCCAAGCACTGAGCTTTCTGCATCATCTCTTTTTAACACCAAACAAGTCTAGGCAGACAGCACTGTTCCCGACTCCATGTTACAGAGGGGAAAGCGCACGCGCAGGTGCACACACACTCACTCATCAGGGAGAGTAACCCCAACACTGTGGCAAGAAATGGACTCCGAGGATGAAGCTCAGGATGTGTGGTGGGTGGGGCGGGAGGAGAGCACGCACGCGCACGCACACACACGCACACACACACACACACCGCCAAGTGCGGGCCTCTGATGCACACGACAGGGCACGCCTGGGAGTCGAGCACGCCCCCTGAGCAGCCGCCTGCCCTGCTCCTGCCAGGCTTTGCAGGGGGTAGCCCAGGTGAGAAGAAAGCAGGGCTGTAGGTCCACAGCTGAGAGCACACTGCACACCCAGGCCAGTTAGAAAACTGAGGAGATTTGGTTTGGTTTGGTTTCATTTTCTTTTTTTGAGCCAACTGCTAACTTAAGACTCTCAGAAACACCTGCTTTCCACCTTATTACAGTGACCTCTGGTGGCCAAGAACTGGGCATTGCAAGCCCAAATTAGACAAATTGCTTAATTTCAAGCAACTCTAAGTAACAAAAGCCTTGAGGTGCTTTAAGAGCTTCCAAGAAGAGCAGGAGAAAGGGAAGCAAAGGATGAGAGCTGCCGCCAGCCCCACTGAAGGTGTGAGCTGGCTGTCACCTGAGTCTAAGCCAGCGCAAACGCGAGAGGCGCCTGAGCTCCAGCCGGGGGCACGGCTCAGCCTGTGTTCCCCTCCCCCACAGCAGGTGGCATCTCAACGCCAGGCTTAGAGGGCACAGGCTCAGGAAGGTTCTTTGGAAAAGTTGCAGCCCTGACAGGGAACCTGCTAGGAGGTTTTCAGGGAGGGAGGGTTTCTAGAAGGCTCGTGATCTCAGTCCCACCAGCCAGCCCTGCTCCAGCTGCCCGGGACCTCCTGCCAGCAGACGAAGACTGGGGACTGAGTCCGGGAGGAAGGAAAACAGTGCTGTCTTTCCCCCATCAGAATCATAATCCCCGGCCAAAAGAAGTTCTGCCAGGAACAAGATAGGGACCGGGGCTTCTGACAAGGGGCCAGGGTAGCCCAGGTGAGGGGCGAGAGGAGGTGGGGGGGGGATCTTTCATCGGAAACAAAGCTGAGCAGGGTCCCCGGTGACGTGAAATACGGTGAGTATATGGAATACAGCCCTGCCCACGGCTAGAAAGCAGGAAACCTCAGCCCAAGCTAAGAGTCTCTTATCACCACCCCCCCCCATCCCAGTCAGATGCTTTGCAATCCTAAAAACTCTTCAGAGAAGAAGACCGAACAACATCCGAGTCATCCAATCTAGTAGCTTCAAGAAGTTTCCAGTTGAGGGCATCCAGAAGTTCATCTCGCCATATGTTATTTCAACCTCTTGGTCCATCCATGGCATGTAGACTTCAGCCAAATCCCCAAACACAAACCAACAGATTCTCCCAAATTCCCTGCAAGCATGAGTTTGGACAGGCTGGGCCTCGGTTCGGAACATGAAAACAGACTGGTTTCCTATCCTGGTATTCTGTGGAACTCAAAAGGGATGTCAATATTGTCTCAATTTTCCTTTATCTGCAAGGAGACGTCAGCAAACCTTTCTGCCAAGGATTGTACAAGGATCATTAAAAGGAAAATGTCCATGGTAATCGGGCCTTTATGCATATTTCTTCACTCCAATATTCTATAACATAATAATGCTTCACATTTCTACAGAACTGTCTTTTCAGCATGTTTTCGCATTATGCTTAATTTCGTAAGAGTTTCTCAGCCCCACATAACGACACAGTTCAATGCAAAATCAGATATAAATCTAGCTTAAGAGACTCTCAACAGGAATTTCATTTAAAACTGTAAATGTTAAAAGATCCTGGCTCTGATTTATGTTATGTTGTGTGTGTGTGTGTGTGTGTTGCAAAGAGAGAGCTTAGCCGGCCCCCTCCTAAATGACAGATGGGCACAGACTGGTAGCCCCCACGCCCCGGGGCCTCCACAAGTCTAACCGACAGTCAACTCATCCAGAAAGGAAGCAGGGAAGAAGGCAGACAGGCCAGCCTGTGGTCAGAGAGCTAACTCCCCATCCAGCCAGGGCGTGTGCATAAAGCGAGCAGAGTATCTGAGACACTATTGCCCGTGCGGGCTCAAGGGCAACTTTTTACGGACTAATGTTTCGGCTTCCTCTCATGTCCTCTAAATCCTGGGGTGCCACGTTAGGGACCTCCGGGTCCCTGCTCCCACTCGTCCCTGTCTTCATAAAACACGGGGATGGAAGGAAGAGGCAGAAAGTCACGGGGTCCAGATTTTAATCTGCGCCCCACCTGGCTGTGTTCATGGCCCAACAGGGCAAACCCCGATCCCCGTTCACAAACACATCTGTGAGATGGGCAAACCGGACTGCTGAAGGCCCGGGTGAGACACGCCAGGCTGCTGGCTTCAGGAGCTGTGAACTGTGAATTCGTGATGGAATTAATGAATCTGGAGGAGGGATTCACATCCATTGTCTAAGCACATTTAAGACAATTTTAAATGCGGATTATTTACATACTGGGCTCTAATGACTCTAAAGCAACGATTACAGTCCGTCATGTAAAACCATACCCAGGCAATTTTATAGCAGCCTATCACACACACGCCGTGTTTAGACAACTTATAATACACAAATTATTTCCATCGTGAAAACATCTCTGTGGCCCTGGCATTATGCTATCACCAAGAGACAACACAGCAGCAGTAGATTAAATTGAAATATGCTGGCTGCTTCTGAAACTTTAAACTCCATTCCAAAATGCTAAAAGCCAAAAACATTTCACAGTTAGCATTTTGGAACCCACCGTGTCTAAAATTTCACTTAAAAGGTGGAGCTATTGTGAGTTGCAACCCAAAAAAAGTAGAAGTCACCACTTTGCAATTGTAAAATCCATTTATTTAGAGAAGATTGAAGTATCCAAACCCTCTGATAGCACTTAACATATTGAAAAACATGCACTGCAAAGCTC
The DNA here is from genome assembly GCA_028646485.1 of Cryptoprocta ferox. Taxonomy (NCBI): domain Eukaryota; kingdom Metazoa; phylum Chordata; class Mammalia; order Carnivora; family Eupleridae; genus Cryptoprocta; species Cryptoprocta ferox. The sequence continues at coordinate 96,981,449 of CM053570.1, forward strand.
TAAAAATTCCTGAATTCCTCCATAAAAAAAAATGTTTTTGCCACTTCTAATGGACGCCACCCAACTGCAGGCAAGATCTTTAGGATACACGCCCCCAGAAAAAAAGCGATTGAAATGACTTGACTATGTATCTTTCCAGGAAAGTAAATTATATATAGGTCTGCATTCACACCCCCCCACTCCCCTATGGTTCCCCATTTTTCCTCCCACACTCCGCAGCCCACAGACATGAAAAGAAAATTATCAAGTGGGTTTAAGCACTTGGATACCTAATTGCAACAAATCTAAGAGCCTCATCTTTCTGCCTTTTAGAACTTTGGTTTCAGACTTTAAAGCAAGTCCCATTAGCCAAGGTGACACATGCCAATTAGCTTCATGCACATTTCACAGAAGAAAACGCCCCTTGAGATAAATCACCCCACGAACCCACACGTCTTCCACAAATCTCCATTTGTGTTTCAATATTTCATTAAAATCGGGCTCTTCCCTGGCAAGGCAGATGTTTACAGAAGTGCTATTAGTTTTGAGTCAGGGTCCTCACACAAAGGTATCAGAGAGGACCCCAGGCTTCCTTAAGGGCAAAACAAGTGTCCCCAATTAGAAAAGTGTCCCCTTTTTGTTCCTTTTGTTGCACGAAATGCGGGGGTTGCCTGAGTATGTTGTACCTTTACAACAGAAGCTTTCTATAGCCGTTTGATGAGGAGGAGGAGGAGGAGGATGTTGATGGGAGGAGGAGAGCAGAGGAGGAAGAAGAGGGAGGAGGAGGAACCACAATGCCGTGCTCCAGCACTACATTAAGTGCTTTAATTCAAACTTTGTAAGTCAGAGTACACTGCTCAGTAATGCTGCTCCTAACAGATTACCACCAAAAGCGCTTTGCTAAGTCCATGTAGACCCACGTAGAGAAACATCTTTGTTTATGCATAAATGCATTCATATACTATCTGCATTGTTACAAAAGTAATTTTTCAAAAGAACTGTTAACAAATAATGGACTCTAATGAAGATATGCACGCTCAAGTATTTGGGGGGCGGTGTACTGAGGTCTGCAACTTTCTCTGAATCAAAATGTTAAGCTGGCTGGCTGGCTGGAGGAGTGGCTATGTGAAAAACAAGGAGGATCGAATGCTCACTGTAGACGCTAGCTGGTTAAGGACATGGATTTCACTGCAGAGTTCTTTCAGTCTTATTGTATGTTTAAGATTTCCAAACTGAAACGGCAGAAAGAAATGTAATTTAATAATATGGCCTCAATCTCTTTCCATATAAATACATCAAATCTCTCTATCCTTTTTAACAGCTGCATTAGATTCCGTATCGTGGCCAAGCAATCTCTCCCTGATGGACACTTAGGTTACTTGACAATGACAGTACCACAGTGAACATCCGTGTAAATATGTCTTTGAATGCTTATGACAGCTTTCTATAGGATCAATTCCTAAATGGGGAGCTGTTGTGCCAGAGAGAACACACATTTTCACTTCTGCCGTGTAACAGCAAGAGCTAACACCTCTGCAGACACTGTGGTGAGCACTTCCCATGCACTGTCTCTTGTACTCCCAATGACCTAATGAAGTAGGTACTTAATTACCAATTACGTAGCCTCACTTTACCGTTGAGGAAACTGAGGCACAGAGCGATTAAATGACTTGCCCGGGGACCTGCAGCCAGAAAGTGGCAGTCCGACTCCAGAGCTCGTACTTCTCACCATCACGCTTACAAATGACAAGTCAAAAAGATCAAACCAATATATATTCCCACCAACAGTGTTTGAGAGTCACTGTGTTGTTTTCAAATTTATCTAAAACTTAAAACGCTGTCCGTATTTCCGGATACGTGAAGACAGATGCAGAGACCCCCAGCACACAGAAAGCAGCACAAGGGGTTGGCAGGGAATGAACGCCTTGGTCATTACAGCAGCGGCACAGGGGAAAGTGTATGGCTCCGCCTCCACCGGGACTCTCTCCAAGCTAATGTCACCACCTCTCTGCAGCACAGACCCTCTCTGGCTTCGGCAGGGACACTGGCAGGTAAACATACCTCCCAAACTCTCAAACTTCTATTTTTAAACTCTATAAATCCTCAACCTGTCTTCCCAGATGCATTAATGTAATCTCAAGGATACTGCCTCCGTTTTTATCAGACGGCCGCAAGTGGAAAAAAGTACACGAGTATGTATATCCTCTCTTTCCATCATCTACTCAATTAATTCAAATAAATCTTTAGACAACACTGGATGTGCTGGTGGGATATTGTCAACAACCTCAAAAGGTTCTTTTGTTTTGTCACCTAAACAAAAGATGGGATAAATGATCCCATCACAAAACTGATCGGGAAGACTTCCCAGAGCAGGCTACAGTACCAGCCCCAAACTTCCGAGGCCTCACCAAACGAAGCATAGCCTTGATGCAATTAGCTTCAAAGACAAGAAATCTGCAGCCACTGGAAAGAGCCCTCTGCAAATAGCAGGGCACCAGCCTGGCTGAATCTCACAACACAACCAAACAGTAATAATACCTAATAATACTGCCGTGCTATTGTTGCTATAGCAACAAATACAATGTAATTGATCCAGCTAGCTCACTTAGTAGAAACATAACAAAAAACAAAAAGAACGGTTTGGAAGAAGAGCTAAAGGGGAAATAGAAACAGAATAACTTCACATGAAAAGCCCATCATCTCAGCAGTCAGTAGAGGAGGCAAAGCATAGACCTGGAACCCAGAAGACCTGGATTCCAGCTGTGACTTCACAACGGACTAATTGTGCAACCTTGGGTGAGTTACATATTTCAGAATGCGACTGGTCTCAACTGCAGAATTAGGATGATAATCCCGTTTCATAGGTGATCATAAAGCTGAATGGGAAGCTCGGTCAAGTCCAGCAGCCCCTGGTGAATGACCGCTGGTAACCCCATGGTGAGCTTGCCCCCTAGTGCTCGCCGGGCCTTGTTCCCACGGAACTAGGAACCCGCCGCGTGTTGAAGCTCTTCTCAAAATTTTTGTGTATTTCTCGACGAAGAGGAGGAGGATGACTATGAAGAATTTCAAACTTTCCCAAAAGTAGAGGATACTGTAAAAACCTACCTGCCAACCAACCACACTTTCAAGTTTTCCTATTCTGCTGATGTCCTCAGATTTATTTCTTAACAATGAAAACTAAGAATTACAGATGTAACGGGTTCAGGCCACCTATCCCATCTCACCCTCCTCCCACTAAGAGGCAGCCACTAGTATCCATTTCGTTTTTATTTACTATAAACCATCTGTAGGTATCCCTGAACACATTACATTTTAAGTTTATATAAATGGTATCATAGAGGGCATCTCTTTCTGCAATTTGTCTTTTTTTTCTACCCAGTTGTTTTAATCTTCACACACATAGATACATAGAAAGTCAGTTTATTCATGTTACCTGCTACATAGTATTCATGACGTGAATATACTACAATCCGTTTATCCATTCTACTACGTAGCAAGGATCACTTAGCTGTTTTCAAATTTGTATTAGTGTCAACAAGGCTACAGAGAACATTCTTATACATATAACTCTAACACAAGTACAAGAATGTCTGTAGAGACAGCAGTTCTCCAAGTACGGTCTGTGGAGTCTTGGGACATCCCCAAGGCCCTTCTAGGGGACTGTGAGGTCAAATACTAAGAACGTATTTGCCTTTTTCACTGTGTGGACACTTGCACAAGTAACGGGTAAAAGTGTTGGGGACTCAGTACAGGTGGAGGCACTAGCAACGAACTACACTAGGAGTCCTATTCCTCATCGGGCACTTACCGAAACACACTCCAGCTTTACTTAAGAATTCCTTAATGAAACAGTAAAAAATGATGGGGTTTCTTTTTTCCTTTTTTACTGAAGTATAATTAACATACAGGGTTATATGAGTTTCAGGTGTACAACATAATAATTCAACAATTCTATACATTACTCAGTGCTCACCATGATAAGTATAGTCACCATCTGTCACCAACTAATGTTATTACCATCCTATTGACTATATTCCCTATGCTGTGCTTTCCATCTCTGTGACTTATTTATTTTGTAACTAGAAACTTGTACCTCTTAATCCCCTTTATCTATCTCATTCATCCCCCTCTGGTAACTGCTGGTGTATTTTCTGTATTTAAAAATCTGTTTTTTTGTGTGTGCCTTTTTTTTTCTTGGCTTGTTTATTTGTTTGTTAAATTCCACAAGTGGAATATAGTGTATTTATGATATTTATCTTTCTCTGTCTGACTTACTTCACTTAGCCTGATACCCTCTAGATCCATCCGTGTTGTTGCACATAGCAAGATCTCATTCTTTTTTATGGCTGAGTAGTATTCCATTATATATATATATAATATCTTCTTTATTCATCTACTGACCAGCATTAGGGTTGTTTCCAAAATTAGTGGTTTTATTAAATCTCAGTCTTTGGTTACATGTCTTTTCGGTGTTCTGTGTGACAAAATGGAAGTACGCCTAAAGCATTTCTGCAGCCAACGGCAATATGTAAGATGGCGGTCTTGGAGCAAAGCATGTGTGTGATTGTTGAGCTAAACTAGCTACTTGTTCCATGGAACACCATTTTTACTTGAAAGAATGACTGACAAACCATGGTTATTCAGACTTGGGTATTTGGCAAGGTTTCTTCTGGCTAAGACGGAATAAATAACAGGGGTTGGATGTGCCCTCCTGCAGGGACAAAGCTAGACAACATATAGGAGACACCAGTTTTCTAGACATGGGACGTTAGGCAATGAAGGACAATGATCCCTTAGAGATGGGAAATAAACAAACAGAGACCTGCGGCTGCCCATGCTGCTTACTAGAAAGCCAACAGGCCATAGCACATGAAGGGGACCCAGGCAGAGCCCAGCAACTTCCCTGAGTTGGAGAGAAGGACTAGGAATCCAAGGAGGCCAAGGCAGGAGAAGGTCACAGAGCAGAGTACCAGAGAAAGCCACACAGAGAACTCCAGAACTATACAGAGGCTCCCCCTCAAGTATGCAGATAAATATAGATCAGTACATGCATGTGAGGAACTATCTGAGGTCATGTAATGAATCACCCAACAGAATTAGTGAGACCAATTGCCATCATCCACACTTGGGCCTAGAATAGGGCCTATTCCCAAAAACAAGAGTGAAAAACATAATATCTAGGGCACAGAGTAGAGTATTTAGTAGAATTTTATCTCAGTCATGGGGAAAAATTAGCCCTAGACTCAAAACTGTTGTGGATCACCTAACAAAGCTCCAGGGCAAAGCTCAAGAATATTTATAGAAATGAAAATGTATGCACTACCCAACAAAGTGAAATTCATATGTCTGGGAGCAAATAGAAATTTCCCAAGCATGTAAAGAAGTAAGAAAACATTACTCATGATGAAAAGAAAAATCAACCACAGCCAAACCAAAAATTATACAATGAAAAATTTATATTAGATTGAACACATTAGGGAGAGACATGGAAATTTTAAACAGACCCAAGTAAAATTTATAAGGAAGAAAACTACAGTGAAAACCTAAGATGCAGTATGAGATGAAAAACGCACTGGATAGGAATCACAGAAAATCAGACGTCTCCAAAGAAGTTACTAGTGAACTTAAAGACATGACAATAAAAATTACCCAAAATGAAAGAGAGAGAGAAGAAAAAATGAACAGAGCATCAGTGACAACCTCAAGCAATTTAATATGCATAAAGTTCACAAAGGAGAAGGGACAGAAGAAATTTTGAAAAAATAATGGCCAAAAATATCAAAATTTGATAAAAATTTTAAATCCACAGATCCAAGAAGCTCGATGAGCCCAAGCACACACACACGCAGATGCACATGTACACACGCATGTGCACACACAAAGAAAACTACACCAAGGCACATTATAATCAACTTGCTTAAAACTAGTGACAAAAAAAATCTTAAAAACAGCCACAAGAAAAAGGACAAATTGTACACAGAGAAACAAAGACATGGAGACCGGCAGGTCTCTCACCAGAAACAAGGCAAGTGAGCCAGAAGGCACAGAGCACCTTCTGTAAAGTTCTGAAAGGAAAAACTATCAACCTAGAATTCTTTCCCCAATGAAAATATCTTTAAAAAATACTTTTTTCAGAGCTACAAAAGCTAAAAGAATCCATGACTGCCAGACATGCACAAACATGATATGTAAAGGGGCAGTCATTCAGGCAGAAGGAAAATGATACCAGATGGAAACCTCTATCTACAGAAGGAAATGAAGGGCACCAGAAACAGTAAATATGTGGATAAATACAAAAACTTTTTTATTCCTTAAATCTCTTTAAAAGACAATCAACTATTTAAAGCAAAACTAAAAACAATGAATTTTGGGGTTTATAAGATATTTAAAGAAAATGTCTGAGAAGAATAGGACAAGGATGGAAGGGAGAAATGGAATTATAGTATCATATACTTTTTACACTATACATGACATGGTTAGTGCACTGTGATAAGTTATAGATGTGTACTAAAAACTCTAAAACCACCACTGAAATAACAAAGAGTTATAGCTAACAAGCCAACAAAGCAAATGAAATGAAATAATAATAATAATAATAAATCACTCTCAGTTAATTCAACAGAAGGTAGAAAAAAAGAAAAGAGAAACAAAAAGCAGATGGAAAAAACAGAAATCAAATGGAAATCCAACCACAGCGATAATCACATTAAGTATAAATAGTCTAAATACTTCCAATAAAAGACAGAGATTTTAAGATTGGATTTAAAAGCAAGATTCAACTATATGCTGCCCATTTAAATAGAAAGATGAAAAGGAGACTGAAAGTAAATGAATGGAAGGAGCCATACCACACCAACACTAATCAAAAGAAATCTGGAGTGGCTATGTTAATATCGCAAAAAGTATTTCAGAACAAAAAAAAAAAAAAAAAAAACTACTACCCGGGGTATAAAGCCTCATTTCACAATAATGCATCATTGAATCAAAAGGACATTACAGTCATAAATGTTTAGGCATCTTTTCATGTATCTGATGGCCATCTCTCTATTTTCTTTGGAAAAATGTCTATTCAGGTCCTTAACCGATTTTTTAATTGAGTTGTTTTTGGGGTTGTTTTTTTGTTTTTTTTTTTTTTTTGGTGTTGTTGTATAAGTTCTTTATATATTTTGGATATTAACCTCTGATTGGATAGATCATTTGCAAATATCTTGTAACATTGTGTGTCAACTATACTCAAATAAAAATTTTTAAATAAATAAAATTAAAACACCCAGTAGCCAATAAACGTATGTATGTATGTATGTAGTTTAGGCACCAAACAAGAGAGATCTGACACATACATGTGAAGTAAAAGCTCATAGAAGTGCGAGGAGAGATGGACAAATCCACAGTTTTAGTTAGAGATTTCTGTAGTCTCCCTTGATTGGGAAACAGGTAGACACAAAACAGTAAGTATGTAGAGGACTTGAACAACACTACCAACCAGCCTGACTCAGTTCATATTTGTAGAACAGCCCCACTCACACAGCAAAATACACATGCCTTTCCAGTGCACACTGAACATACCAGGGTAGATCATATTCTGAGCCATGCAACAGGTCTCAATGAATTTAAAAGAATTTAAAGAATTAAGTCCTATAAGTATGTTCTCTGACCAGAATGGGAAAAAATTAGAAATTAACAACAAACAAGCATTTGACAGACTTTTTAAAATGAACATAGTAAGACTGTCACTTGTACTGACCACATATGCTGCCAAAGACAAAACTGGAATTTTCAAGTAAACATTAAAATTTGGGAAAACTTGCATTCACCACTATGAGCTTGACAGCCCGCAAAACTTAAAGACTGTTCAAATGACCCCCATCAGGAATGAGATCAACAAAGGTAAACTTTTTTGTACTATATAATGAATTATGTCCATTTTTGGAAGATCTGCATTGCTCAGGAAACCGATATTTTCAAAATGACCAATGTAATTTTACAAAACCATGCCTGGGTAGATCTTTTCAAAGATCCATGTTAAAAGGTAGCCCCTCTCTGCCTGGGTGGCTCAATTGGTTGAGCGTCCAACTTGGGCTCAGGTCCTGATCTCGCAGTTTGTGAGTTCAAGCCCCACATTGGGCTCTGTGCCGACAGCTCAGAGCCTGGAGCTTGTTTCAGATTCTATGTCTCCCTCTCTCTCTGCCCCTCTCCCATTCACATTCTGTCTCTCTCTTTCAAAAATAAACATTAAAAAAAAATTAAAAGATAGTCCCCCTCAAAAGAAAAGTATAGGCCAATGGATTTTAATGTAACAGAGTACAAAAATAATTCATTGATAGAGTTTCAGATTCCACTTTGTAATTAACCTCTAAAAAGTACCACTTGTCAAGTTTTGGAATAGTATCAAAGAAGAATATTCACAATTCTCTGAAAGGGCAGTTAAAACACTTCTTCCTTTTTAAAATTACATATCTATATAAGACTAAATCTCTTCATATATTTCAAATGTAACAGATTGAAGGCAGAAAAAGATATAGAATTCAATGGTCTTTCATGAAGCTGGAAGAAATTTGCAAAACTGTAAAACAATGTTACTCTTCTCACTAAATTTTGTTTGGTGTTGGAAAATATAGTTACTTTTCATTAAATAATATGCTATTTATGTGAACATAAAATGAGTTTATTACTGTCATGTTTTCATGAATAATACAGATTTTAATAATTTGTTTTACTTTCTAATGCAGTAAATATTATAGCTTTCATCCATAAACAAAAGATGACTTTGGACGTCCTCAATCTTTTAAGAGTGTGAAGAGTTCCTAAAACCAAACAGTTCAAGAGCCATTGCTCTAGAGAAGTTGACTGCTCAGTCATAGGCTTCACAAAAAAAGATGTTTCTAGATGTTTGCAAAATCACTGGGAGAGTCTAAGCTAAGCAAGAGACTGTTCAACACAGACCACTAATAGAGCTCATGATTTTATAGTAACAGTCATGATGATCGGAGTAGCAACAAAGGGTCCCGTGTATTAACTCCTACTTTATGCAGGTCGTTTCCTCAAAATGAAATCCTTCGTACACAACAGCCTTGGAAAATGAATACCCTTCACATATGATGGACACAGGGTTGAGGTTTCAGGGAGTTAAATTAGTTGCCCTATAAGATGGAGTCAGGCTTTTATCCAGATCCGATTCCAAACCAGTAACACCTCCCATGTTCAAATTGCTCTGAAAACGGCCATGACCTGCTGTCCTTTTACTCTGTTCTCTGCACTTGCCTAACAACATGGCACGTAGCATTCGTGTATTGTCTCTTTCTGCCCCATTAGAATGTGAGGTTTGGTCTGTCCTCCTGTATCCCTAGATCTATAGTAGAACCTGGGACATCATGGCGGACGGCCAAGAAGTATTTGCTGGGCGGGTGAATGAATGAACCGCCGTGGTAATAACACACCCTGCAATCCACAGTGCTTCAAGCTCCAGCTGCACTGACATTGTTGAAGGCTTATCAATTTTTTACATAAAAAAGTTCTCTGGGGCTTGCTGTGTGCATACCATGCATTCATACAGTGGATAAGGGCAGGGATATATCCCCCCATTTTATGCAAGGAGAGATCAAGCTCCAGAGAGCGGTTTGCCCCAAGTCTTGAGGCTCCAGGAGAAGTCCCCTGGCTTTGGGTTAGTGTTCGGTCCCCAGATCTTAGGACAGAGGCCTTTTTTAAGCTTTGGGGAAACATGGGTGGAGTGTGTGTTCTCAGCTGGACCTAGAAGGGGGAGAGATTGGGAGGTAGGCATTCAGTCTTTACTTTGGGGTTCTGTGAAGTTATTTACAACTCCTACCTTCAAAATACTTTGAGGGCCAGGTCAGAAGGAACACGAGCGCACGTTTATTCACTCCCAACAGCCCAAACACTTAGGGAGCACACAAAAGTTGGCGTGCAATGCCCTGGACAAGGCAAGAAGAGCACAGACCTCCAAGCCGGGGGCAGGGGACACAAAACAAGGAATGTCTGCACCAGAGTGCCTCTCTGAGCCCCGTGGGGATGTCCTAGGACAAGTGCTCCAGGCAGTCTGGAGCCAGGCATGATGGCCAAGCGTTAGGATGAGCACAGAAATGCTGGAAGGAAGGACAGCCTGAAGAGTGGAACTCAGATTCCTGGGCAGGAGCAAGAAGGAAGAGGGAGGGGACATGGCCGGAGGGGACAGCTGTGTCTCAGACAGCTCAGGTTAGAAGAGCCAAAGGGCTCAGTGTGGTTGGTGGCTTTCACCGGCTCAGGCCATGATTTCCAGGGGCAGATTCGCTGTGACCACCAGCCTCACCACCCAGACCCCCCCACCCCACCCCGCCACCGGCACCAATACCCACATTCCAGAAGGAAGACCCCTCAATGCCTGACAGCCCTGTCCCTGCCTGCTGCCCTACATTACATACTTCCCCTAACCAGCTCCATTTCTGCCACAAACCTGGACCCAGAAAAGTGTCAGGAAGAAAAAGCCTAAAGAGTATTTCTGGTTGACAGGAAATGCACATCCAGGCCTTACCACCAAAGGGAATAAATAAGAAGTCACAGAGTCACCACATCTGCCACCAAAAAAACCAGGCTGACTGAGTGCACTGAAACTATGGGCCCAGGCAAGCACCAAGATTTAAAGAACAGGTAAGAAAATGTAACCTGGCATATATTGATCTTTAGGCCACTGAAATATATAACTAAGGCTCAACTCGTCCCTTCCCCCAGGCCCAGTGGGCCTCCCTGGGGTAGGTACTTTCAGTCTTCAGCCTTAATTGCTGGTATTTAAATGCAGCGCGTGTATTGCTATTGATCCTCAAAGCAGCCTCTTAAAGCTGATATTCACGATGTTATCATGACTCCCAGCAGCTGGTAAGTGAGGTGTGTGTGTCCAAACACAAACAGGAAAGGTGGGGGGTTTGTTTGATTTTTACTTTATCCCCAAGCGCCGGGAAAGAAAATGCTGCGGCATTGACCTTCGGCTGTTTTTCCCCCCAACCCCTTTTCTAGGCGTCAGAAGTTGGAAACTTCCTAAAGCGCCAACCTTCACCAGCCACGGCTCAAAGGAATCCCAGGACCAAGGATCTACCCCAAACCCAGATCAGCCACCTCTCAGAGAAAGCCACCAGCACAGGGCTGGGACCTATCGAGGGGAAAGGTCTGTGACAGACAAGGTGGACAGACAGCTCTCATCTCCGCGCAAACCTTCATTGCTGGGTCCAAGGTTGGAGAGATCCCCTCCTCCCCTGTTCTAGGAAACCACCCATGAAAGTCCCCAAAACCTTTTGAAACTAATTATTGGTTCTTGCTTATACCTGAGCTCAGGCAAGAGGAGCCTCAGGGCAGCAAGAAATCTGGAACGGCTGTCCCGTCTCCATCCAGCTTCCTGTCCCCCGAGATCGTTCCCCTGAATCACGCATTGGCCTTGCCACACACACCTGCCTAAATACAAACAAGAGAGTAGCACGAACGTGCCCCTACCAACCACGTGCTTGTGATGACATGTCTCCTTTCTGGGCCTTTGCTCCTGTGGTCCCATCCTCACCTGTCCCTGGTCACATCCCACTTACTCCTTCCATCTGGCTCGATGCTACTTCTCCAGGAAGCCTTCCCAGGGCCAGTCCCCCTCTCCCGCCCCCCACTTCCACAGTGGGTAAGCAGTGGTCATCCGGG
>CM053570.1:96993194-97117046 GCA_028646485.1 Cryptoprocta ferox
CTTCCAGAAGCCTCCCCCAAACGCTGATTAATGGCCAGGAGCGGCTCTCGCGCATCTCATTACGCACATAGCTGCAATGAAACCATCTTTGCTTTACAGTTTTGTGCAGGACATAAAAGTGGGAAATATCCCAGCCTTCGGAGGGAACAGGCTATGAATATTGAAGCAGAGCCGGGTTATTAATCCAGCACCATTAGTCTTAGGGAGTCACCCTAGCACTGACCCCCTAGAAGGAAATTTCTCTTGCTGTCCATTTCTCATTGCAAATTATCCATAGAGCCACCATACCTACCACCTGTGAATTATTTGATATTTTGGAGAGGAAAGTAAACAATATAAAAAATCAGCAGAACTTAGGGGATCTATAAATTCTTTGCAAGTTATTTTCAGAGTGAGGAAAGCTGATTCATATGGCACTTTCCTTCCCAAGATTAATTTAGTTTGCTTTTTTTCCCTTTATTAATAGGAGGTAAGCATCCTGGAAAGATCACATTTTTGTTCTCAGCAGCACCTGTCAAGGGAATCCCAGGCCCACAGCCCGTATTTGAAGGTTTATCCCCAAAAGGTATTCATGGGGCAGACACTGCACTAGCAACACGTCAGGTAAACACCTCGCAGAGCACCAGCCACAGACACACAAGGACCCTTCTGTTGCTAAAGACCAGCTTTCCATCGCTAGTGCAGACTGACTGAAGCACGTTTTCCCCCCGTAATTTTCCGAGCAAGCCATGCTCAAATATAGAAAGCAGTCCTTGTCCTGCAGTTTCCCCATTTTATATTTATCCAAATGAGTGAGGTCTTACTGTGGCTGTTTCCCTGGGGAGGGGTGGTGAGACAGCTCCTTAGTCTCTGGTCCGACTGGTTCAGTTGGTCCACCGTGATCTATCCACATGTGACTCTGTGCTTTTATGTATTAGGCTTGGGACTCCGTGCTCATTTGCGGTAGGAGGGCTTGTGTCTTTCTTTAGTCCCCCAGCTACATTTCTCCCAAGTACGCCCCCCTCTCATTCTGTCTTCTGCTTCTGAGACCCCATTAGATACACGCTGGACCTTCTCACCCACGGCCGCCATCCGTACCTTCCCGAGCCAGCGTCTGGATGACCTCCTTGGGATGTGACAAGATGCTTTGCTACCTCTTTCTTTAGCCATGGGTCTATCTGTTCGCCCTGACTATTAGGAGTTGGTTTCTTTGGGGGAGGGCTGCTTTTTTTTTCCAGTCGACCAAATACTAGGTATTTTTATTTCTAGAACATCTAATTGACTCTTTTTAAAAAACTGCCCTGTTATCTCATATTCAAGTTCTTGTGGATTTTATTTCGTACTTCATCTCTGCAAACGTTTTAAACACATGTTGTCTAACATCCTTCTCGGATTGCTCTGTGATCTGCGGTTCCTGACACGTGACTCCTCCTTTCACGGCGTCTGTGGATTATCTCTTGTGGCGGGAGATTTTCTGCTTTGCCTTATAACCCTTGTCTAAGAGCTTATCTACACTGAGAGTCCCCCCGTCTTCCTTCCACGGGAGTCTCATGCATGCCCTATGCTGAGGAATAATCCCCACGGGGTGGTTTTACGTTAACACCTGACAAAGCCCAAGGGTCTCACTAGGTCTGGACCAAATGTTATGTTAGGTTCTCAGCTCAGCGTTTCTGCCCTGCACGGACAGTGCACGATCTACTCTTGCATCTATATACACTGTAGGCTTGGTATCCTTCTATCTTGCAGGAGACTCTTTGAATGGCTGTAGCTTGGGGTGGGGGTGTACCATGCCCCTGGGCTGATAGACAGAATCTTCCCAGTTTTTACTGACAGAAAGGACGGCCCCTTCTTGCTCCCAGTTTCATGCAGGAGGTCGAGTTCCATCTTCCCAGGACCTGTGAAAACCCCAGTGAAGCCACTCAGCTCCAAGCCCGAATCTCCTCTTCATTTCTGGCATGCACAAACCGCCCCATCTCTCCTTGGAATTAGGCTCTGTTTTGCTGATATGGTATCTAACCCAACCTTTCTCTGAAAACAGAGTTGGAGGGGAGTGTCCCACAGGGCACAGTCTGTCTTGACTGTAAGTTCACCTGCACCCCCAACCCTGAGGGACTAGACTCTTGCCTAATATTCACCAAGAACACGCTAAACCATAGACCCTAGCTAGCCCTCCTTCAAATAGCTCAGGCTATTTGCATATGCAGCCAATATGTATCATCCAATCATACAGAGAAAAAAGAATGGAAAAAAAATGCAACCCAGCATTTGGGGCCCACTTACATTCCTTGGACTTCAGAAGCTGCCAAGACAATTTTGCCTGGATATTCCAAAAAGCTGGAAACCAAGATCTGACTAAATCTGACTTCTTTAAAGAGAGGCTGTTTTGTGTCACCCCAGACCAATTAGGGGGGCCAAATCAAGATAAAAAGCCCACTCCTCGTGTCCCTTTGTTACATGACCAGCCACACAACAGGCCTCCCCAGTGCTCATCAGGGGCATCCTAGGCCCTCTCTGTAGGCCTCTCTCAACAGCCAGCCAGACAATGGACAGAAGGGACAATAAGGAGCCTGTCCCCAGCACAGATGGCACCCTGCTGGGAATGGGGACGTGGCAAATGAATGACACCTGTGAGCAAGAGAAGCAGACCATCTTCTCTTCAAACTCAAATCAAATCTCAAGGGTAGGTGATATCAGATAAAAGGTTAGTATCCAAAATCTATAAAGAACTTATCAAACTCAACACCCAAAAAACAAATAATCCAGTGAAGAAATGGGCAGAAGACACAAATAGACACTTTTACAAAGAAGACATCCAGATGGCCAACAGACACATGAAAAGATGCTCAACATCACTCATCATCAGGGCAATACAAATCAAAACCACAATGAGATACCACCTCACACCTGTCAGAATGGCTAAAATTAACAACTCAGGAAACAACAGATGTTGGTGAAGATGCAGAGAAATGGGAACCCTCTTTCACTGTTGGTGGGAATGCAAACTGGTGCAGCCGCTCTGGAAAACAGTATGGAGGTACCTCAAAAGTTAAAAATAGAACTACCCTACGACCCAGCAATTGCACTACTAGGTATTTATCCAAAGGATACAAAAATGCTGATTTGAAAGGGTACATGCACCCCAATGTTTACAGCAGCACTATCAACAACAGCCAAAGTATGGGAAGAGCCCAATTGTCCATCAACTGATGAACGGATAAAGAAGACGTGGTATATATATATCATGGAATACTACACGGTGATCAAAAAGAATGAAATCTTGCCATTTGCAATAATGCGGATGGAACTAGAGTATATTATGCACTAAGCAAAATAAGTCAGTCAGAGAAAGACAAATACATACTTTCACTCATATGTGAAATTTAAGAAACAAAATAGATGAACAAAGGGGAAGGGAAACAAAAATAAGATAAAAACAGAGAGGGAGGCAAACCATAAGAGACTCTTACATACAGAGAACAAACAGGATTGCTGGCAGGGTGTTGGGTGGGGGGATGGGCTAGATGCGTGATGGGAGGACACTTGTTGGAATGAGCACTGGGTGTCTGTCATATGTAAGTGATGAATCACTCAGTTCTACTCCTGAAACCAATACTACACTGTATGTTAACTAACTTGAATTTAAATAATTAAAAAAAACTTCTCAAGTGTAGGTGGCAGGCAATTCCCAACACCCTTTGGTAACTGTTTCAAGTTGCATTTTTGTCCCATCCCATGACTGGTGGTGAAGGGGAGGTCACGCTCTGGAGACCTGAGTGTGATGCAGGACTTTGCAATTGACCTTGTGGCCCTGGGTAGGTCACTTCACTTCCCCTGAGTCTCTGGGGACAAACACAAGAGCTATTTCACAGGCTTGTCGCGCAGAATTGAACTGTTTGCCAAACATAGCATTGTTGAAGCTGCTAATAATGATGTTAGAGCACCCAAACTGTAGAAATAAATTACCCCAGGCTGGGTTTTAGCCTCCTTCTACTTTACAGGGAAACAGAATACAGGCTTTTCTAAAGACAAATATTCAAAAACATACCCTCACTGCCCTCCCACTCCAAATGAGTGGGGTTTTCAAAAACAGCTTTATTGACATAGAACTGACAAACAGTACCCTGCATTTACTTACGGTGTATGACTGATCAGTTCTGACGCATGTCTACACCTGTGAAACCATCACCAAATCAAGACAGAGAACATATCCGTCATCCCCAAATGTCCCTCGTGTCCCTGCTCACTCTGTCCCACAGGTAGGGTTGGATTCCAACAACAAAATCTAATAAGAAAGGAGCAGAAAGAGAAATGGAAAGGAAGGGGGAGAGAGAGACAGGGAAAGCAAGAAAGCAGGAGAGCAGGTGTTTGATGGCCACATTATGGCCTGGAGAGACAGAGGGAAAACTGAGAAAAAGCATGTGCATGCAAGGAACAGAGACAAGAGGGGAGCTGAGGACAGGAGTGCACATCTGTCCACTTTCCCTATGGGAGCCGGGGAGGCACCCACTGCCCCCGGTGGTTCAAGATGCCCCGCTCAGGGGCGGGGCTGCAGTTCAGCAGGGACCCCGCACCGTCGGGCCCCATCTCGCAGCCCCATTTTTCACTGTCAAGGCCCTGCTACAGCACAATTCATCACGGCCATGTTCGGAAACTACCCCTGTAAACACGGAGTGATTCCACCTGGCAAGGGCTTGATTGCCGACACCGTCTGGTCTGCGCCAGCCAAGAAGGCCGGCATCTGGGAGGTCCCTGGGCTTACTCCTGAGCCCCAAGTGCGGGGAAGGGGTAAGAGCAGACGGTGGCCAGGCCCCGGGTGTCCCACGCCTCCGCAGGATGCAACGCCCATGGCCTGAGCCCGGACTCCAAGAGGCTGGCACAGGGACAGGGGAGGGCTTCCCTGGGCACAGAGCAGGAGATCCACCAGGCTCTGTGTGCCAGCCTGCCAGAGCAAGCTCCAAGCTCAGGCCCCGACAGGGGAGGACGCTCCCGCCGCTGCCCGCTGCTTGGGTTGGCCTGTCCGCAGCACCGCATCTGGCCCTGACCGTCATGCTGCCGCACGACCAAGCCCCCAGCACTGTAACTGGACACAGGGCACACACCCCAGTGCCCTCAGAGGGTCCTAATCCCTAAGCCTTGGGCATCAGGTGATAGAAAATTTTTTCTTCATCTACTTAGTTATTGCCTGTATACATTCTGGAATATCCTCCCAGCCCTAACAGTCTCCAACTCGCACTCCTTCAGAACTCAGAACAGAACTGCCTCCCGTGAAAGACAGAACGTCATTCAGCAGCTGACCCTGCCATTGCGGCTCTCTCAGAATAGTTGACAGCCAGTCACGCCAAACCCCAAAGGGTCCCCTGAACGAGAAGCCATCAACGCCCACCACTCTGGGGCTTGGGCCTAAATTGTTTCTGGAATCACAAGCCCCATGCTTGGGAAAGAGGAGGAAAGGGAGCCGTTGATTTTCAGACTGCTGCAAAACAGGGGAGCTAGGGAGGCTCCCGGGGAGCCGAGCCAGAAGCAAAGGGGCTGGCTGCAGGGGCGCGGACACACGACTGGATTTCTCCAGGATGGAGCTTGGTTCAGGGCCGAAGGCAAAGGGTCCACGGTGTTATTAGCCCTCGTGTCCTATCCTGATGGAAATTTTTACTGAGCTTCCATAGTAGCAGAACAAGCTGACTCTGGCTTACGCTGCTGGTTTCTTGCACCCTGAGGGCCCCACGGCATCCCTGACCGTGAACACTATTCGCTCTGGGGAGTTGAGGGGGCGTCTGGTGCGGACCCAGAGTTCTTCCAAGAGGGGCTCCCCTCTACACTTCACTCCTCACTGTGGGGCTTTGTCCCCCACCCCTGGCCCACACCGCTGCACTGACCCACTCTCCCCTCACACACAGCGGACCTTGTACAATTTATACGCAAAGCCGAACCGCACACCCAGCCTGAGCTCACTCCATGGGAAGGTCTTGCCAACAGGCAGGCTGTTGTTCAGGAACTATTCCCAAACATCACCAACTGGCTTTACAGAAACTGTCCAAGTTTACGACGAAGGCTCGGACCAGGAAGACCCTTCAGGAGGGTCTCTGTCTCGAGGCAGGCCGCCTCCCGAGAACCCAACTGGGCCCGGGTTCAGGAGCAGGACTGGGCTGAGGCCACAAGAGACATCAGCAGTTCTGAAGTGTTGCCGGACCGCTCCTGGACCAGGCCCACCTCACTGCCAGGGCATCAGAGGTGTGCCAGCATCTGCTCAGCCCGCCACAGCCCTCGTGCCAGGACGGCGGCCCCAGGGCCAGAGTTGCAACAGCCACACTGATCCCAGGAGGGACAGCCTTTCCCCAGCCCCAGTGCCCTCTCTTCTGGGTCCTCCGACTGCTCCTCGGATGCTGAGCACGGAGAGCAGAGCCAGGGCACGGGGTCAAGACAGAGAGCTGGCTTCTCTCAGGGTAAAATGATGTCAGAAGAGACTAGAAGTTTTCAGAGTGGGGCAGGAGAAGGACGGGCGTTAAAAACAAGACATGGCTCCGAAACTGGTATTGACCCCAACGAC
Source organism: Cryptoprocta ferox (assembly GCA_028646485.1). Classification (NCBI taxonomy): domain Eukaryota; kingdom Metazoa; phylum Chordata; class Mammalia; order Carnivora; family Eupleridae; genus Cryptoprocta; species Cryptoprocta ferox. The sequence continues at coordinate 96,999,718 of CM053570.1, forward strand.
AGGAAACAAATCTTCCCTCACACATACACGCTCTGTGATGACCATAGTTCTGAAGTTGGAAGGGGGATGGGGTCTACCGTTTGTTACTGAGACCATATGTTAGCTATTGAGAAGATACCTATAAAACGAGCATTTTCCGCAGAGAGTTTCCTTTTGCTAGTCTCGTATAATTGGCAGTATAAATTTGGGTGGGGAGGGGAGGGCTAGAAGGATAGAGAATGTTTGTAAAATTGTCATGGAGTTTTCCAGATGGGGAAAAGAGAGTCCTACATGAATCTCATCCCTCCCTGTTCTTCCTGGGATGCAGATAATAGTAAAATGCTGTCCCTCCTCAGGGCAAGCCCACGGGGACAGAAAACGCCTGTGCTCCCCATGCCGCAAGCTCCGTTCACCCGAGGCAGGTCCACGCCTCTCTTGTTGGCTTCGGCTGGGTCTTATTCTTTGCCTCCATGACGTCCTTTGTGCTAACCCCATTTGAGACCTTAAAAAAGTTTGCTCAACGGAGGCGCTTTCTGATCTCGGAGCAGAGAGTTGGCTCCGAACATCCCCGCTCCACCCACCACCTGTGGGAGCTGACACGGCCAGAGGACCAGAGCGCGGTGAATGCCGGGCTTCGAGAACCATCCAGGGCAGAGCAAAGGAGAGACGCTATTGTAGGAATCCGCAACAGAGGGTGGTCCCAGACTGCCTCAGAGATCAAGGCTGGGAGGAGCAAGCCCGGTGCTTCCCAGCAAGGACCCCGCTGCATCCGGTTCTGCACCAGATCCTTTTGGAGAAAAGCAAATCCCCCCTCAGCTCTTCTGCGGGGGGGGGGGGGGGGAGCAAAGCAAACAGTGCACCAAGGGCGGGCAGGGTTGGGCCCGGGCGCCAGCCACACTAGCCCATGTTTCTAGGGCACTTGGACATTCATCTGTAGGACACCAACCTGAATCTGGTGACCCCAGAAAAGGAGGCAGAAGAAAAAAGAGTGACCCATAGAAATTAGATGGGGCCATGACCGCACAGACCTAGTCTTTCCTGCCCCCTCTCTCCACTTAAAGAACAAACACAAAGACATCAGACAGTGCTTCCAGATCTTGCAAACATGAAAACTCTCAAGTTCAAAGGGACACATAGTAGGCACCTAATAAATACTTGCTAGGGGAGCCTACGCACTTTAATGAGCAGGGAGCTTCAATTTTACAATAAACGACAGCCCCCTTGCCTGTGTTGGTGCGTCCACCAGGATCATCCCCGTCACAAAGTCACATTGTTGAAGAGCTTGAAGTATGTGTTTCGGCTTCATCATTGAGCAGATGTGTTCAGAATGAAGACACTAAAGACCAGAGGCGGGGGCCACCTCAGTGAGGTCGAAGAGCTGGGAATGGCAGCGTCAGACCACAGCACATTATCTCCGCTTCCCGGGGGCGCCCACTTCATTCTGTTGCTGTGCCCACCCGCCCCGGGGAGGATCAGAGAGCCAACAACGGGGTCTCGGGCCTGTTCGGGACCTTCCAGGAGTGCAGCAGTTTCCCTCGACGTGTGAGCTGCCAAAGGATACACTGGGATCCCGGTCTCAGCCTAGGGGATGCGTATCGAGAAGAGGTAGGAAGGTGGGTGCACAACTAGGATAAAATCCCGGTCGCAGGTTACCCTGATGTCTTTTCTCCTGTCTCCCTACTAACAGGATGCAGCGGTGGGGGCGGGGAGGAGATCAATTGCTTTAATTCAGGAACCTGACGGTTATGTTTAGTAGAGATTTGTTTAGGACAGAGAAAATGCCAAAGTTCTGTAAAATCAATTTCACGTTCATGTCACTACCTGCACTTCACTCCACCACGGACAGCCGAATGCCTACTGTTTGCATCGCACTCAGAAGGTTATAAAAACGAACCAGGCACTGACCTGTTCCAGTGACATAGGACAAAAGAAGGTAAAGTTCACCAAGGCAGGGCGCAAAGAAAGTGCTGTGGGGATGGATCGTCCCAGCAACAGAAGGAACCAGCTATTCGGATGGGTGTCAGAGGCACTAGACGGAGTGAAGAAGCCAGGCTCCACGTACATTCTCGAGAAGACCAGACCACACGGTGGGAGAGCAGCCAGTGACTGTGGGGGTCAGGCTGGGGCAGGAAGGCTGCCCTTGGGTGATGGAGCTGTTCTGTACAGAGTGTGGTGCTAGTTATATGTGCTAACATTCATAGAAATGCACCCCCTCAAAAAAAAACCTACAATTTTACAGTATGATCATTTAAAAAAATAAAATCTTTTGCTCCACCTGGGTGGCTCAGTCAGTTGCACGTCTATTTCAGCTCAGGTCAGGATCTCACGGTTTGTGAGATGGAGCCCCTGCGTCAGGCTCCACGCTAAGCATGTGATTCCTCTCTCTTTCTCTCTCTCTCTCTCTCTCTCTCTCTCTCTCTCTGTTTCTCTCTCTCCCTCTGCCCCTTTCCCCCACTCACTCTCTCGCAAATAAAAAATAAAAATAAAATAAAAAATAAAATGTTTTAAATTGAAAAAAAGTAACACCATGTGCATTCAGAGGAGAGGCTGTACCCTGGGAAGACATCTCATCAGACCCTGAAGGCTGCCAGGCTTGGGGGGTGGGGGCGCAGTGGAACATTTCAGGGAGAGAACAAGCCGGGCGAAGGTGCCAGGGTGGGCCTGTGTTGCAGGCGCGGAAGGGGCTGGGCGGGGAGGGACGGGGGAGATGCAGCGGGAAGTCCGGTTACTAGTGCACGGCGTCTGACTGCCTCCACTCCGTCCAGAGAAACAGTTATTGTGCCATGAGGACAACACGGTTCACAGGGACAGGAGGTAAGAGCCTCTTTGTAGGGCTTGCACACTCCAAGGTGCTGGTCCACCTAGCAAAACCCAGTGCGGCACTAGGAATGCACACTTCCAAATTCCTGGCGTCTGTGCTGAGATGGGGTTCTATCCTCTAACTTTTACAGTGTCTTCACTTGGAAAAAGGATCAGAGGCGGTCGAAACTGGAAAAAAATGTACAGATCACTTTTAGTGTGTGGTTGCTTGGTCAGGGAGCCTTCAAGAATCCGAGGAAAAGCTCCATCCATACTCTTTCTCCGGAAGAAGACAAAGAGACCCAATTATGCAAATGATTATCAAACTTTCCTGAACTCCCTGCTCACCCTGGGCACACCGGGCCCTCAGACTGTCCACAAGTGCCAAATGAAGATTCCCAGCCACGGCCGCGAAGGCCTGGGCTCCCCAGCTCATGGGTCTCACACCCCGTGTGTAATCTCCAGCACACCCAACCTGGCCCGGTCCCACCTCCTCCAAGGATCCTGGAAGTGGCAACAAACAGAACACCGTTCCTTTTGAGAACTGAGCCAAATGTTGAGTGACTAGAAGTAATTCAAGGCTGGGGGACAAGGAACAGAGCTCACACACTGTCTTGCTACATTAAAATGGCAGCTGGGGGCACCGGGGTGGCTCAGTCGGTTAAGCGTCCGACTTCGGTTCAGGTCATGATCTCCCGGTTCAAGAGTTCGGGCCCGACGTCGGGCTCTGTGCTGACAGCTCAGAGCCTGGAGCCTGCTTCAGATTCCGTGTCTCCCTTGCTCTCTGCCCCTCCCCCGCTCGCACTCTGTCTCTCTCAAAAATAAACATTAAAAATGAATAAATAAAAATAAAAGGGCAGCTGGGATATCTCCACCTGCCGTTGTTGGGCGTTAGTGACAGCAGGGTCGGTCCCTGCAGCCACCAGTCCTGTCCCTGGTGTGTGAAGCTGGGCGAGCTGGCACAGGGAGCAAAGATGAGCTCACATTTCTAGAGGGCGTTGGGATTCCCGGGGAAAGGAGCCTGTCTCCAGCTTGTTCACAGTTGACTCAATCTCCAACCCCCTCAGGCCTCCTGGGCTATTTATAGCCTCACACCCAAAACACAAACTGTTGTTTGCAGCTTTTCCAAGGCCTGGCCCCAGGCTTCACTTCAATTCAGATTTCCGCCTACCGCCAAGGAGCTGGGAGCAGCTGGGGTTTCCAGAACAAGGGCCGGAGGGGGCACCTCAGAACGGCACACCTGGGAAAAGGGCCGAGGGTGCCAGCCCCGGGAGCCTTCCGAGGGTGCAGCTGCCCAGCAGGCCCTGCACCCTGGGCAGGGCGGCTCCCAGCTCCCACGAGGACTGGTCTATTTTAAGAGCTGTATTTTTAGGATGAGCAAACACTCTGGGTTTCTATGTTCCAAGGTCAAGGCCTTGACTCTGGCAGCAGCAGCCGCACTGCCAGGCCTCCTGTGCCTGACTTTGGAGGTCGTTTTTGGCCGGCTGTTTGGCGTTTGGCCTTTAAATAAGAGGAGTCTGGAGGAGGAGGACAGTGTCAGGAGGTGGTTCGGACCTGGAGGAGTAGAGGCAAGGCGTGAAGGGAAGCTCTGCCGGCTCCTGGAAGCTGAGAATTGCAAAGGCATCCTTGCCCTTCCTGCCAAGAACGTACAAAGAACTGTCCACGCGGAGGAGGCGGCAAGTCCGGGAGCCCAGAGTTCAACTCCCGATTCCATCCTGAGCACCTGTGTTACCTGCAGCCAGGTGCGGAGCCCCTCCTGGCCACGCTGCTCAGCCGCACACGAGGTGAGGATGGCCAGGCCTACCTCCTGGGGTCGTTGTGCACGAGTGGGATGAAGCAATGGGACTATTTAGTCGGGTGACTCACTCAAGGGCAGGTGTTCTGTTACACACACACACCCCGCCCCCCCCACAGGGATCATGGAATCATGGGGAAGACCCTGGGGGCTCCAGGAAGCCCTCCTCTTGGCCTTCTTCTCCGTGCCACACCCAGGCCAGCGGAGCTGTCTGGGATGCGGCCCTAGCTGGGGTGCTCCCTTCATCATCACCCTCAGCCAGGCCGTCCTGCCCACCACCCAATACCGCCTCTCTCTTGAGTCTCTCCCTGGCCCACCCTGTCCCCACATTACCACCCAGAGAAGCCCCACTTGCTCCCCGTGCTCCCCAGGAGACAACATGACTCCTTAGCCTCCCAGGCAGACCAGGCTCATTCGAAACTTCATCCAACTCAACTCAACAACGACAAAAACAACTCCATTCAGAAATGGACAAAGGGCTTGAATAGGCATTTTCGCGATGTGACATATAGGTGGCCAGCAAGCCCAGGAAAAGGCGTTCAGCATCCCTCGGCATTAGGGAAATGCACATCAAAACCACAGCGAGATACCACTTCACACACATCACGGTGGCTATTATCAAGACAAGCAAACAAAAAAACAGAAAATAACAAGTGTTGGCGAGGATGTGGAGTAACGGGGACCCTTGCACGTTGCCGGGAGGAATGTAAAATGGTGCAGCTACTCTGGAAAACAGTACTCCTCTTCCCTGAAAATGTAAACAGAACTACCGGAGGACCCAGCAATCCTACTTCTGGGTGTAAACCCCAAAGAACTGAAAGCAGGGACCCAAGCAGATATTTGTAGGACAATGTTCAGAGAAGCGTTATTCATTTCCATTTGATTGATGGAAAATCAAATGGTCCGTGAACAGATGGATGTGAATGGATAAACAAAAAGTGGCACATCCATACAATGAAGTATTATTGGGCCTTAAAAAGGAAGGAAATTCTGACACCTGCTACGACATGGGTGAACCCTGAAGACACTGTGCGCAGTGAAACAGGCCAGACAAAAAAAAAAGCGAATATTCTATGATTCCACTTATAAAGGTACCTAGAACAGACAACTTCATAGACACAGGAAGTAGAATAGCGATTATTAGGGCCTGGCTGCAGGGGGGCATGGCAAGCAGTGTTTAACAGTGTTTGACAGAGTTTCAGTTGGGGTAACAAAGTTCTGTGGAAGGATGGTGGTGAATGTACTTAATGCCACCAAACTGTACACTTTAAAATGGTTAAAATGGGAGATTTAATGTTATGTACATTTTACCACAACTTTTTTCTAAAAAAGACAACCTTGGGGGCGCCTGGGTGGCTCAGTCGGTTGTGTCCGACTCTTGATTTCAGCTCAGGTCATGATCTCAGGGTTTGTAAGATTGAGCCCTGCGCTGGGCTCTATGCTGACAGTGTGGAGCCTGCTTGGGATTCTCGGGGTCTCTCTCTGCCCCTCCTCCACTCTCTCTCTCTCTCTTTCAAAATAAATTAAAAAAAAATTTTTTTTTAATAATAAAGCTTAAAAAAAAAAAAGACAACCTGATTCAAGGTTGCATTTCCAGTCTCCCCTCAAAACTGGGCCCTCCAGGGACACCAAAATGTCAGTTGGGTCCTAAAACACACCGTATATGATCTTATTTCCGTGCCTTTGCTCAGATGCTCACAGCCCAGTAAAGTCATTCAAATATTTATCAAGCACCTGGTGCACGTCAGCCAGCGTTCTAGGCGCCGGAAACACGCTGATGGAAGAAGACAAGGATCCTTGTGCTCATGGAACTTCCGTTCTAATGGGGAGAAGAAAATGATGAGGGGTAAGTACCCAGGTAACCACATGTCACCTGTGGTTTCTTAGTGACAGTGCTTAGTGATGGTGCTGGGAACGTGGCCGTGTGTGAGGAGGGGCTGGAATCCTACTGGCAGCTCACTGAAAAGGTGACACAGGGAAAGGAACAATCGAGACCAGCTCACATGGGAAGAGCATCTATTCCCAGTCAGGTCCCGTCCTGTGAGTTGTCCACGCACCGTCTCCTGGAACCGGACTGTATTTTCTCATTCTGCAGATAATGGAACACTGTCTCCTGTTAAGCCACTAAAAGAAAGCAGGAGCTGGCAATGCAAGGGTTGGGGAAGAGCATTTCCAGGAGCCAGAAAAGAAAGGGCGGCCAAAGCGAAGAACCAGGCTGGGTGTAGGGGCGCCCCCATGCAGGAAGAGGGGGCTTAGCAGCCCAGGTGGAGCAGAGGGCGGGGAGGAGGGCAACAGGCACGCAGGCCCAGAGAGGCAGCGGAGGACCCCTGGAGGGGGGTGTCCGCTCACTCTTTGGTGCCGTGGGATCCACTGGAGGGCCTGAGCACGGAGTGGCCTTCTCCTTGGCTGCAGGTGTGGGGAAAGCATGGAGGCCGGGGCAGCAGCGGGGGGCAGGCGCAGGGGCAGGTGCAGAGGCTGCAATAGCTCGGGAGGGCGCTGGGGCGGCGGGCACGGGTAGAGGCGGTGGGATGCTGGACGTTTCAAAGGTAGAGCGGACGGGGTGTGTGGACGGACGGGCTACGTGGAGACAGAAGTGCAGCGGCTCAAAGGTCATCCCGAGGCCTCTGGCCCGAGACCAGATGGGAGGATGAAGGTGGCAGGAAAGAGAGTTGGGAGCTGGGGTCTGGGGAGAAGCAAGAGCAGCTGGCCGGGTGTGGGCTGCTGACCCCTGCAGGCATCAGAGGAGTGGCCGGAAGGCGAGACCCGGCCACGGACTCTGAGGTGGGGCTCCATTTAGAAGCGTGAGTGGCAAACAGGGAATCCACAGACAGAGCTGGGATGCCACGAAACTCAGAGAGGGGCGGGGGGTGGCGAGCAGAGCCAGCAGCGGAAACTACGAGAACAGGAGCCGAGGTGAGAGGGAAGTCAAGGCCGGCGCAGCAGGGAGGGGGAGCCGGGCGCCCAGTAGGGCCGGAGGTCAGGACTGACGGTGGGCAGCTGGTGCCGGGGTGACAGTCCAGGTGCACGATGACAGTACGGGCAGCTCTCCCGGTGGGTAGCTGGAGGGGTGGCTCTTACTTTCTGCGTCACACCTTTTTAAGCTTCCCAAATTTCTGGACATTACTTTTCAAATTTTTTATTGTAAAATACACATAACACATCTTAACCATTTGAGCGGCATGAAGTACGTTCACACCGCTGTGCAGCCGCCGCCACCTGTCTCCAGAACTTTCTTGTCAAAGAGCTTACATTCCAGACTGAAACTCTGTCCCCGTGAAACACTAATGCCCCTTCCTCCCCGCGGACAGCTCCCCACAACATCCATCCTACATTCTGCCCTATGGTTTTGTTTTGCTTTAATTTATTTTTGAGAGACAGAGAGAGACAGAGCGTGAACAGGGGAGGGGTAGAGAGAGGGGGAGACACATAATCGGAAACAGGCTCCAGGCTCTGAGCTGTCAGCACAGATCCCGACGCGGGGCTTGAACCCACGAACCGTGAGATCATGACCTGAGCCGAAGCCGGATGCTCAACCGACTGAGCCACCCAGGCGCCCCTCTGTCCTATGGTTTTGACTCCTCTGGAACCCTGAGTACTCGGCATCGGGCAGTTGCATCTTTCCGTGACCGGCTTATCTCACTCAGCGTAACGTCCTCCAGGTTCGCCCGTGTTGTAGCGCAGGTCGGGATCTCCTTCTTTTTTAAGGAATATTATTCCGCCTTAAAAATATAAGCCACAACTGGCTTATCCATTCATCCCAAGTGACCCTGGGCGATTGTGAGCAGCGCCACTGTGAGCACGCGTGTACAAGTATCTCTACGAGAACTTACTGTCAGTCCTCTCGGGTGTGAACCCAGGGGTGGAACTGAGGGATCATATGGTCATTCTATTTTTAATTTTTCGAGGAGCCGTCACACTGTTTTCCGCAGCAGCTGTACCATTTTACATCCCCACCAACAGGGCACGAGGGCTCCAATCACCCCGCATCGAGAGGGATATTTTTAAGATGGAAGAAATCGTGGCGTGTCTGAATGCTGCCGGGAAGATCCAGGAAAGGGAGAAAAATAGATGCTGGGGGAGGCGGGGGACCGGGATCGGGAACAGCAGCGGAGGACAGAGCCAGGGCCTCCCGGTAACCACAAAGAAGGTCGTTCACGGGCACAGGTGCACGAGCTGGCACGTTTGGCAGAAGGAGCCTGAGGAAGTTTTCTCTTACGATCTCTGCTTAGCAAGGTCATCAGCCAAGGGAGGGCAGGCGGTGCTGGGGGCTTGAGGAGGGAGAGGAGCCGACAGGGGACCCCAGGGGCCGTGGGGCGCTGGCTCCCTCTCCAGCCCCATGGCTGCGGGCGAGAGGGCGAGAGCTGACTTAACCAGGCTTGCGGTTTCTCCAAGGCAGTGAGATGAAGTGAGAACGGGGTCAGAGTCGGGAGAGGGACTGGTGACACTCAGGCCAAGAGGGAGGGGGCGGGGAAGGACAAGGACGGGAACAGGCCCCCGGGCATCAGTGGTCTGCAGTCCCAGGGCCACCAGGGAGCTTGGAGGTGTGTCGCTACTGGTGAGGACAAGGTCACAGGCAACGTGTATTAATGAGTCTCTCCACCTGCCAGCCGCCAAGGGACAGGACCTCAAAGAGCTTACATTCCAGGGGGGGACGTGGACCAGATAGGAAAGGAACAAAAAAATAAAAGAGCTACGAATTGCAATAACCATCAGGAAGGCAGTAAACAAGCTCTGAGCTGGGGGAGGAGCTTCTGTAAAGAGCGCAGGGGTGCCAGGGTGGCTCGGTCAGTGAAGCGCCCGACTCTGGATGTTGGCTCGGGTCTTGATCTCAGGGTTGTGAGTTCGAACTCTGCACTGGGCTCCGTGCTGGGCACAAAGCCTACTTAAAAAAAAGGAGTGCCTGGGTGGCCTCCTACAGAGGAGATCTGAGTAATGGGAAGGGGCCAGGCGTGGGCACAGTACTGAGGGAAGGCCCAGGTTTCTGCATTACGGAGAGCAATGGGGAAGGGTCCGAGATGATGCTGGAAAGGTGGGAAGGGGTCTGCAGCCCAGGAGGGGAGCTCCAGAAGCTTATTCTAAAGGCAATGGCAGCATCTGAAGAGTTCACGGCAAACTAACCAATCCAAACTGGAACAAGGGATCACAAGGCGACCACACCATTAGTAAGACCAGCCACAGAGTCTGGGGTGGCTTCCTCCTAAGCGACGGGGCCACGACAGAAATCACGAGGAGCTCCCACATGCGATAGTGGTACCAAACCAGGTGGTGTCTGAACGGACAGCTGTTGGGATGTTTGGGGTTAGAGGTTTTGCCCCAACTATCAGAGTCTGACAACACCTACACCTGGACCCACATGTCCACATGACGACCAAGCCCGGCCACTGACCAGGTCGCAGGTGCCACCGAGCTCTCTCTGATGCTCACTCCACCCAGAGGGTTTGGCTGAAATGGAAGAGAAGGGGACTGGGAGGCCAAGTGCAAGACGCTGTTAGCAATAGCTCTAACCACTCAGAAAGGGGTAGGAAGGAGGGCTGGTGGGCATGGGGTCGAGGAACACAGAGAGGGCATCTGTGCCATGCCATGTCCTACCTCTACGAGCCTTCCATTACCTGCACCTCAGTTTTCTCAAGATCCAGAAAGCCCTCCCCAGGGGCAGGCCAGCAGTTCACAGTTATACCCGGACGCCTGCCCCGGGGACAGACCCAGGAAAGCAGAAGCCCCGGAGCTCACCCAGCACTTAAACCTGCAGCCCTGGGTGAAAAGCAGACCCAAACCCACGGCCTCATTAGTCAGAGGTGGCTAGGAGGCTCTGCACCCAGTAGCTGATGGGTGGCTCTGCACCCAGTAGCTGATGGGTGGCATCATCTTGGCCTCGAGGCAAGCTGGTGAGTGAGCTCGGCCTGGGTCAGGGGTCCCGGCTCTGTGCAGCACGGTGGGGGGTGGGGGCAGGTGCAGCTGACAGGCTCACCCCCCCAGCATCCTGGAGGGGCCGGCTCCTGGGCCTCAACCACAGGGTGAAGCTCGCCCCCTCCTGAGGCCGCAGCCAGTCATCTCCAGGGACCGCTGTCCAGGGCACAGGTGCCCGGCAGCAAAATGTGCCCGGCAGCACGGACAATGCGGACAGCATAGGAAATGAAACGCAGAGGCGGGAAGCAGTCAGTGAGCCCCTCAGCCAGGACACGGAAGGGAGGCATGGAGGGGGGCAAGCAGGGGCTTTCCTCAGGCCACCGGGCTGCACCCTGGTCTTGGAACCAAACAGCCCCCAAGAGGACGTGGACCCCAAGTTTCCTGCCTGCCCATACAGGAGGGAAGTGGGCGGGGAAAGGCGGCCATCCTAATCCCTGCCCCTCAAGCCAGAGCAGACACCTCCCGGCCCCAACATTGAGGCTGAACGAGCGCAAGAGTCTGGTACCGCCGGCAGCGTGCTGAGAAGCAAACAGAGATGCCCTCCCCAGCCCCGAGCTCCTCTGAGCACAGAGGGCTGAGGCCAGTGCTAACTCCAGCCCTACAACGAGGGCTGTGCATCCAAACCTCAGGGGCAAGGCCCCCAAACCTGCTTCATCAAGCCACCCAGGTAACTCGGCTACAACCAGCCGGTACCATGGCAGAGAAGGTGGAGCTCATGGACTCCAGCGAAAGGGAAGGACAGCGTCAGTTGATGGGTTTCGCACCCTGCAAGCTTGCTTCTCTCATTTCCTTTCCCCCTCTCCCTCTCCCTGACCCTATCTCCCCTCCTCTGCACACGTACCCACCAAAGCTCTGGCCTGTCCCTGCAGACAGAGCAGCCTGCCCCAAAGAGGCCAAAGAGCTTCCTTGCTCCTCATGGCCAGTGCCCCAGTCCCCCACAGGTCCCTTCCCACCGGGCCCTGGGGACACCAGCCCTGGCTCTATCCCAGAGCTGCCGGGGCTCTGAGGGCTCAGGAGTAAGGAGGGGACAAAGGAAAGTTCCCTCAGCCAGTCCTGGCCAAGCCCTCTCCCTTGGGCTGGGTGCAGAGCTGGGACAGAAGCAGATGGGGCAGGAGGAAGGAAGGAAAGGGGGAAAGAAGGGGGAAAGAGCGAAGCCAGCCCAGAAAAAGCAAGAGAAACGGAACTGCCCAGAGAGTCCAGGGAGCTCTGAATTCCACGGGAATGGCCCCTGTGACCCTGTCCTGGGGCAGAGAACTCCAAGGGCCGCCCCTCCGGTACTGCACTCCCCAGGCTGGACTGTAGCCAGGGATCTCCATGGCCACACTGTGGATGGGGACGGCTGAGACCTGGTCAGGAACGTGAGGTCAAGCAAGGTCACACAGCTAAAAGCAGCCTTCTGGCTTCCTCACTTCTCTGCCACCCGTAAGCTGCTGCCACTGGGGAAAAGGAAGAAGCTCGAGAAGGGGACATGTCCCTGGGCTCTCTTGCCAAGGACCAGTGGATGAGAGCCCCTGCTGGTCCACAGGGAGGGGCGGAAAGTGCCAAAGCCTCCCAAGGCCTCCTCACCCAGGAAGGCTGGCAGGAAGCCTAAAGCATCTGTTTCCCTTGGTTTTTTTCTCCAACACCAAAACCATAACATTTATCCTTAGGTCACTTAAAGCATACAGATCAGGTTAAATATTTCATTCACTAAATAGCTCAGATAGTTATGGATTCTACCATAAGGCAGCAGAAAGTTAATTCTACCTCATAATATGAAATAATCATCTTAAATGAATATTTTACAGTTTGCATTTATTAGCAATCCGATTCGTTTAGAGCCACTTGTGAGGGGTCCCGGTGTCTTATGAAATTTCACAATCGAGACGAAGCCATCGACTTGTAAAAGTCCTCCCCATCTGGCATAGACACGGGGTAAGAAGTGCTCCCCGGGTCCCAGGCAGGGTCCGCTGCAGAAGGTGCTGGAGGCCCAGCCCCCGGGGCTCACCAGCTGCCCAGACCCAAGGCCTCCCTTCTCCAGGAAGCATCCGGCTGAGACGAGCGTGTCTCCTGCCCCACACAGAGCCAAACTCACGGCTGGCCTGTCCGGATTCTCCCACCTGGTAGCCTGTTCATGTGGATGAAAACAAGAAACCAGCCGGCCACGCAGCTTTGACGCAGCACATGCCGTGTGCAAGGCGCCGTGTCTGCCTCCGGCCCCATCACACTCCTGCCACCATCGGGGCCCACTCACACCTCCGCTGACAGCCACTGCCCAGAGTTCTCCGCCTTGTCTCATTAGCCACACGTGGTTCCTCTGCGTCACTCACCCCCACTTGTACCCCCAGGTGTGGTTCTAGGAGCATCTCACCAGAGTAGATCTGAGGCCCCAGACAGGAATTAAGGTTCCTTAAGACATTGGCTCCCTTTCCACATCCCTCTGCCCAGCAGAGTGCCCCAGACAGCACTGACCACAAGGTCAGCCCCCAATCGCCCCTGCGTTCCGAATCCCACTGCCAAGACGGAGGCAGAGCTGCACATCTTCCTGCACGTCTCTCCGGTCCCACTCCCGGGTGAGGAAGGGTGCTCACCCCAGGCCTGCCTTCCGCCACTCCAGGTGCCCTTCCACACTCAGGCCTGTACACCGACCGTGCAGGACGCTGGTCCAGGTCTTACAAACTCTAGGTATTTTGTAAGCTCCTTGAATCAATGAGCATGAAGTACTTATTATATGCCAAGGGCTTGGGGGTGGGTAGCATGTGAAATGAGCCACTGGTCTCTCTCCCGTCACGGAGCCGGTAACCCTGCAAGGAGAGTCCGCAGATGATCTCAGAGAACTGCGGGCAGGTGGGGTCAGTGCTCTAAGAGGCAGGATGCTGGGAGTCCCAGGCATCCCGGGGCAGCAGGAATGTGGGAAGCAGCAGGTGGCCGGAAGAAGGAATAAAGGGTGGGGTGGGAGGAGGTGGGTTGGAGCTAAATGCAGGAAGGTAAACTGAGACCAGATCTTTAGGTCCATGAAAGGAGTCCTAAGGAGTTTCAACTATTTCCTATGGGAGGTGGGAATAGCCGTGGGGGACTAGGTCAAGGGAAGGACTCAGGTGTGATGTTCCATCTCCCAACTAGACTTCTGGAAGCTCCGTCAGCTTGGCCACTGGCCACGGATCACCCGGTAGACTGGCGTCCCTAGCAGGGGCCCCCGTGTCAGACCCTCCGTTCTTGAGCCCTCTTCTGTTAGGCCTCAGATTGGATTAGGAGTGGAAGCACTCTCATGTCTAAGCCCGTTAACTGCTGTCGCCTGCTCTAAGTACAGGGGCTCGAAGCCACTGGGACAACGTGGCCCTTTCTCCTAATCCACATGCAAGTAAGATCGTATGCAATGAGCTCCTTGAAGGATTTAGTGACAGAGTGGCCCTCATCTCAGAGTTGGTCTTTTCCTTCCAAACAAATAGTCATGCACCCCAATAGCCGCTTGCCGTCCTGCCCCTGACTACCAGGCTCTTGTAGCTAAATTTGTAAAGCCTATTATAATAATGTTATGAATATGAGGGGTTTTTTTAATTTTTTACTTCTATCTGGCAGCCTTGTTGGAAAAGCGAATTTTATTATAAGCCATCACAAATCCTTCCTGGAAGCAAGCAGGGTGTAAACCAAAGTACAGATATTCTTTGACTTACAATGGGGTTATATCCTAATACACCCATCCTAAGTTGAAAATACCATACGCTGAAAATGCATTTAATACACCTAACTTCGTGGACACCAGGGCCCAGCCTCGCCTACCTCAACAGTGCTCCGAACGCTTCCATCAGCCTACGGTCAGGCAAGATCTCCTAACGCAGAGCCTGTTTCATAACAGTGTTGACCCTCTTATGTAACTTACTGAACACACTACTGAAATTGACAAGCGGTGGATGTCGCGTATAGGCCGCTCACCCTCGAGACCGTGAGCTGACTGGGAGCCCACAGCTGCCACCCAGCAATATGACGAGAGAGGATCGTAAGGCGTATCGCCAGCCCAGGGCATAGGTCAAATTTCAAACTTCCAAGGACAGTTTCTACTGAACGAGTATCACTTTCACACCATCATAAAGTGGAACCGTCAGAAGTGGGGGACCATCTGTGAATAGGTAAGTCCTCCAGCCAGGAAAAAGAAAACAACCTAAAAATTAGACAGCATTTCCAAGGTTTGATTTCATGAAGAGGTTAAATGAGAAATCACAGAATGTGCGTGCGGGTGATGAAGGAAAGAGCGGTCTTGTGACCCGGATGTGGAGGTGAGCCTGGACATGTCAGGTGCGGAAGGTCCTCTGTGACAGGTGATGGGAGCTCAGTCATGGCCACTGCCCAGCAAGGGATGCGTCATCCAGCTCAGAGCTTTGGAGAAGGTCACCGCCATCTCATCCCCCTCAACGACGTCCCCAAGCCTGCCTTAGGGATGCGTGAGCTTCTAGCTCATCATTTGGCTTGTGTGTACTAAACTAATTTTCTATGCCTGGGCCTCAGGATAATTCTGAAAGGGGTAAAAGGTTCTGTTGTTTCGTTCACCAGATAAACAATAAAAGTAATAAAGCCTGCCACCTTCCATTCAACAGAATTTCTAAAACCAGTACTACACTCTGATAAAATACCATCATTTATTTTCTTTCTCCTTTCTGCTTTCCTGTAACTTTTGGACTTTTTGTAATAAGCATACGTCAGCCTATACCCAGAAAAAGTAAACCCTGTTCTTAATAATCTCCTTACTCACCAGATCTCACCATGCAAGATTCTAAGAACAGAGTTAGGAGAATCAGAGGATATCCCATTGCCCGAGGCAAGACTAGATTTAAATCTGGGGCAGTTCCAAGCCCAAATACTTTGGCCTGGGCTAAGAGGCAGTCGCCTGTCCTTCTCCAAGTCTAGCAAAGCCCAGAGTGCAGCACTGGCATGACCCCCCCACTCCCCATCCCTCCAAATGCTGCCGGCCTACCAGCCGCTCTTCCTCTCAGTTCCCCTGCTCCCCCTGAGCTCTTCATCACACCCCCTGCCCTAGTCTGTCCCATACCATCTACCGCTCACCGGGATGAGCCCCTACAGACCCCGAGCTCTGTTGCATGGATTCTGTGATGAGTCGTGTGCTTAACCCACCCGGGTGGGCTCACAGGACCCTGTGTACGTAGGACTCACGGTAGCCCTCACTGGAAACATCTTTTCCCCCTTTCTTTCTTGCATGATGCTGTCAGGCTTAGTTCTGCTACAACAGAACACCATAGACTGAGTGGCTCAAACAAGAGAAACTGCTCACGGTTCCAGAGACTGGAAAATTCAAGCTCAAGTTTTGGCAGGTTTCAGGGTCTGGCGAAGCTCTCTTCCTGACTTGCAGACAGCTGCCTTCTCGCTGTGTCCACACGTGGTGCAAGAGTAAACTCCAGCCTCTGCCCTTCTTACAAGTCCTGATCGTGGGGACTGCACCCTCAGGACCCCACCTAACCCTGGTCACCTCCCAAAGGCCCCACTCCCTAATATACTGGCAGTTAGGGCTTCAACGTGTGAACTGGGGGGACACGATTCAGTCTACCTCAGGGTCTCCTCCTTCTGTTTTGAGGTCCCTGCCTGCAAAAAGAGGCTGGGTTAGCGCCCTCCGCTCTACCCTGTCCCTCCCACACTCCACTTTTTATCATCATCTCTGTATTGATCACGCTTTCCCTCACACCCAGCAGAGACGATCTGTGAAGGCAAAGACCAGAGACCCATTTGCCAATCAGTGGATCCCAGTACCTGGCACAGATGCTCACAGCGTTCAGAAAATATTTGTTCAACGGGAGAAGAAAGGAGAAAAAGAAAGAGAGGGAGAGTTTAACAAATTAACGCATTGATGGGCTGAATAGTCATTTTTTCCCAGGTAACTGAACCTGGTCCCCCCTCAGAGGCTCCAGAGAGCCCTCACCCTCTTCCTTTGGCCAGGAGCTTTCAAATGGTCACTTCGCACTGGTCGGGTTTTGACAAATACAGTACCTGTAATAGAGTAATCTGGAAAACTAGCCTGAATATAAACCAGTCTGAGTATGACCTCAAAGCCTGGCTCCCAGGTTGGCATCTAACAGTTTCTCAGGTAAGAAAAGATACAATGGTGCAAATGTCCAAAGGGTGCAATTGCGACCATTGTGGCAAGATGTGGCACAATGATTACAATCGGTCCATGTAGGTGAAGAGTGGACGGGTGTTCATGACTCTTCTTGCAATTTCTATATAGGTTTAAACTGCTCAAACTCAAAAACTGAAAAACCAGGCAAAGCTAAATTACAGTGCTGGAAGTCAGGGTAGTGGCTGTCTTTGCAGATGGTGCAGGGAGTGGGCTTCTGGGGCATTGGCATGTTATATTCTTGAAACAGGTGGTTTTCACACTTTCACTGACCTGCAGTTTCGTTTAGGTCATTTTTTTGTATATGCGCTGAACATCACCATAGAAAGACTTAAAAATGCTTTTTTAATTTTTTTTAATGTTTATTTATTTTTGAGAGAGAGAGACAGAGAGAGCAAGCAGGGGAGGGACAGAGAGAGAGGGAGACAGAGTCCGAAGCAGGCTCCAGGCTCTGAGCTGTCAGCACAGAGCCCGATGTGGGGCTCGAACCCACGAACTGTGAGATCACAACCTGAGCTGGCATCAGACGCTTAACTGACTGAGCCACCCAGGTGCCCCCAAAAATTTTTTAAAGCAAATAAATAACATTTCTTTTTTTTTTAAGTTTATTCTTATTTAGAGAGAGAGCTAGAGAGCAAGCAGGAGAAGAGCAGAGAGTGAGAGACAGAATCCCAAGCAGGCGCCACGCTGTCAGCACAGAGCCCGATGCAGGGCTCGAATTCATGAACGGTGAGAGCATGGCCTGAGCCGAAATCAGGAGTCAGACGCTTAACCGACTGAGCCACCCAGGCGCCCCACAAATAACATCTCAGAAGACTCCGTGGGATCATGGGCACGTCCTAGCAGTAAGATGGGGCCACCTGAGCTCTGTCCGGCTGAATGGCCAGGCCCTCAGGTCTGATTCCAGAAGTCCGTGCAAGGCAGCTGCCTCTCCTCCCCAACCCAGTTTGGGAGTCCCCACCCGCGCCCTCCAGCTGAGGTCCCAGCTGCCTCATACAGAAGTCCAAACACAATTGATGCCAGACCCTCTCGTCGGAGAAAACAACAGACTGGGCCTCTCTGCCCTTTGGCAATTATTCTCTCTTCGAATAGACAATTTTTCACCATTAACTGGATGACGGGGCTTTAGTTTATAAGGTGATCCGTCTAGAAAATAATGTAGTGTCCACCATAATTCCCATTTCCTAAGCATGTTGGGCTATTTTTTATTTCAGGAAAAGCTAGGGAAATCGTTTTCTGTAACCGGATGCGTTCTTACGCTCCGATCATCTCAAAACAGCTTCCATTTTAAAGTGGGAGCATCCCTTGGAGAGGCATAGCACAGCCTGGCCCCTTTGGGGAGGTCATGTCCAAAATAAAAATAATAATGATGAATAATCTCTTGTTTGACAGGCAATGACAGGCTTGGACTCACCTCTCTCAACTGCTATTACCTCCCAGGGCATAAGCCAGGTACTTTGGTAATACTGGAGGTTCTCCATTATTCTCCTCCTCCACCTGTGGTGACGTGGGTTTGTTCTGACTGCTGCATGAAAATGATTACCTTTTCCAACGGAAACAACAGCTTCTGGACAAAGCACCTGTGTGGCCTCGCCTGACCGCCAAGCTACCTGTATGAGTGAGCACTTAATACCAAAGAAACTTAGAAAACCCCCCTCTATTTGGTTTTGCTGCGCCCCCAACCACAATCGTAAAGCCCCACAGCACCTCTGGTCCAGGCATGCATGGACTAGATCTGGGAGTCCGACAACGTGTCTAGTTCCCCAAGATGCGTGTCTAGTTCCACATGTTCTGTCGTGGACCACCCCTTACCAGCGACCGAGGCCCCAGGTATTAATCCCAACCTGGATTCCCCCAGCCCCCACTCGCACCCCGGCGCCAAACGTGCTCCTAGACCACATTACTCTATGCTGCCAGAGCAAAATCGAAGGATATGAACTCATTTTAGTACAAATCTTTGCAAAAAACAAATAGAACAGCAAACATATTGTGAAGCTAAGTTCAGAAACTGTGGTGGTAGTGGTGGTGGTGGTGGTGGTGGGCATCACTGTTCTACATATTTCTGCCCTTCCCTCCTTTAGTTAGACCAATGGGTTTTGACCAGAGCACTCCCCAAATGTCTAGAGCATTTGGCAATGTCTAGAAACATTTTTTGACTGTCACAGCTGAAGGTGAGTGCTACTGTCATCCAGTGGGCAGAGGTCAGGGATGCCGCTAAACATCCTACTGTGTACAGGACACCCCCCAAAGCAAAGAATTCTCCGGCCCCAAATGTCAACAGCGCCGAGGTTGAGAAGCACTGAGTTAGGCAGATCACAGGCAATTTACCAGGGTCTTTACCACATGCCTTCCAGACATTGCTATGACATGTGTGCTTTGTGCTCTGTGATGAAATGCTGGGGACTAAAGGTATGGGAGCACTCAGAAAGCAGCTGGGAGCCCCGGAAGCTGGTCCAGTGCCTTGGTGACAGGACTGGAGTTCTGCATGCCTCAGTGTCCCTGGGTTTCAGCACGGCCACCAGCAAAGTCCCTCGTGTTATCCTTAAAAATAGGCTAGATCCATATGGGCAGACTCATCCCTGACTGAGTAATCAAACTTGCAGAATCTAGAATAGTAGATCCCGGTTCCCCCAGGGGGAGGCCTCCAGTGGTGTGCAACGGGCTTTGCCCTCAGCCCTATCCTGCGCAACATTTCTATCAATGGCTCCAAGAAAGTCTTAGAAAGGTCCTAGGACACCCCATGAATAACAACGTAGAGACGGATGCCGATAATCTGGAGGGCCAAGCACAATTCAAACAGACTTCAGTGGGTTTTCAACAGAACAAGCCAGGTACAGCACAATAACGGCACCTTCGACATCCTTATGGTTTTTAAAGCACTTTCACACTGGGCTGTTTCATTGGATCGTGACCACTGGACCACCAGTCCATAGTGTGGGCGGGTCCCCTGAGCCCCAGCCCAGCTCCTTTCTATCCCCTACCTTGCTGAGGGGTTGAGCCTGCACTTAGGTTCAACGCCTCTGCTGGCTACGGTCCAGAACGAGGGAGAGAGTCCGTTGGAAGAGGGTTTTAGTTGAGCAAACTTGAAAGGTATTAATTTGGCTGCATTCTTGCAAGGAAGGCAGCAGCACCATTACATTCTGCTCTCACCAGCCGCCATGCTCGTGGTTTAGTGCTGGTTTGGCTACCTCATTTATAAGCAGTCATGAAAAGAAGATCTTGTTCAGGGGAGGACAATTAAGATGGAGAAGAGTATCGATGTCAAGCCCTATGAAGAAGATGGAAAGAACCGGGAACACTTGTGAGAGGCACCCCATGGTGCCCACCACGATGGTCTTCAACAGCAGAGGGGCTGTCGTGGACAAGAGGAAGGCATGGTGGTCTCCGTGTTTCTAGAGGACCGAAGCAAGAATAATGTACATCCGGGGGGGGGATAATGTAAGCTCAGCAGACACAAGAACTTCCTAACTACTCATCCCGCTGAGAAATGGCAGGCAGGTCACCATGCCAGGAGGTGAGCTCTCCAGCTTCGACTGTGTTCAAGCTCAGGTTGGAGCGAAGAGGAAGGGTCCAGAGTAGGGTTACTAATGACGTCATTTGTTCATTCAGCAAATACATACCGAGAGCACTGTCCCAGGAGCTGGGGGAGATGGCAGTGAACAAAAGACAAAATCCCGTTCTTGCGGGGTTGAGAGTCCCCGATTAGGGGGTGGTGGGCAGTGCCGCAGAGACACGGGGCTTTCATAACTAAGAACGCCCAGTCAAGTTGTTTGCCTACACGCCTCCGATAGTCAGATCCTTAAAACTTAAAGAAACTGGGGCACCTGGGTGGCTCAGTCGGTTAAGCATCCGACTTCGGCTCAGGTCACAATCTTGCAGTTCTAGAGTTCCAGCCCTTGTGCTGGGCTCTCAGCTGTCAGCGCAGAGCCAGCTTCAGATCCTCTGTCCTTCTTTCTCTCTGCTCCTCCCCAGCTCACACTCTTTCTCTCTCTCTCTCTCTCAAATATAAATGAACATTAAAAAAAAAAAAGAAAAGAAAAGAAACTACAAATGTAACAACAAATAACTAAATATTTAAGTGTGCAGCTAAAAGAAAGCGTGAGGGGGTTTCTATGGGCATGGGATCTGGGTCCCTTAAATGGGTCATTAGTGAGTCAAATATAAGATCATCTGAAATCAATGAGACCTGTCACTTCCAAAGTCCCTTCCTGCCCAAAGACACTAGAATTCTATAAAAACATGTCTGTGGCTTCCCACACACTCTCTTTCTGAAACAAGCGTCGTCACTTTACAACATGAGCAGAGAACTAGGGCCTTTGGCAGCCCACTAGGCAAAAGAAGGAACAGGAATGGGGGAGGTTAACAGATAAAAGTGGGAAAGAGAAGAAACAAATTTGAAAGCAAACTCATGTAGTTAACAGGTCAGACACACCCAAGGTCACAGCCAAGAAAAGCCACATAACCCAGAGCCTCAAGTCCCCATGGGCAGAGGTCCCAAGGAAAGGGTCTCCAGGTGACTTCCCAGCCCTCTGCTCCCAGGCAGGACTGTGACCCCGTAGGCCTGGCCTGCTTTGGGTCCCTCCCCACAAACATGCTCCTCAAGTCATTGCTGTCCCTCCTCTGCAACTGCCCCCCTGCCCAGCAGCCTTCAGAGCAGAGCACCTGCAGAGACAGGAAGTTCACAAGAGGAGAGGGACACAGGTGCCAGCTCTCCATGCTCTGGAGACGTCCCCGAGCAAGAGGCAGACACTGAGAAGCTCTTAGGAAAAGAAAGACGCGGAGCCCCGTGCAGGGACCCGCAGGACTGGGCAGCCCATGATGAGCAGGGCTGCGAGCGAACCTTCCAGGGGCCCTCGTCTCTACTCCATCTTGCCCTGGATGGTCCTTTCCCACCTTGTCATTAGAGCCAGAACCGCCAACAAGGAGAAGCCCCAGGCCCCTCACCCACTACCAGCTGTGACGGCAGGACCCGGAGAAGGTGGGAAGTCTGTGACAACAGGCCCCGGCCCGGGGCGGCCCCCAAGCACTCCACCCCATAGGCAAGGGGGTTGCAGCAAAGGCTGATGGCTCTCAGAAAAGAGCTGTCAGAGTCAGGCTGGCCGGGGGGGAGGCCGGGGACACCTGACATCAGGGGATGATCAAGCCCAGACTAACATCCAAGTTCTTCACCCTGTGGAGCACCCCTGCCCCTGCCCATTCTCCAAAACTCCCCAGGAAAAGCCCAAGTGTGGGTCTGGGCATGACCTTTCTCCGAGGTGTCAAGACAGCTGTGGCTCCCAGGGAAAAATAGCAAGACCTCTCAGGAGAGCAGCCACCCAGGAGAAAGACAGCAGACACCCTGTAACCGTCCATAAAGCAGAATTAATAGACAAAACACTACAAGAATCCAAACTAAGCAAATAAATATCTTCGAGGAGATAAGGGAAGATAATTGGGAATATAAAGTAGAAACGGGCAGTTATAAAGAAGAACCAACTGGAAACACTGGGTATGGAATGCATAAAACTTTAGTTTAATAGGGATAGAGTTTCCGCTTGGGAAGATGAAAAAGGTCTGGGGATGGATGGTAGTGACAGCTGCACAGTAACCCTAAAGTATTTAACGCCACTGAACTGTCCACTTTAAAAGGGTTAAAATAATAACTTTTGTATTAAGCATATTTCACCACCATAAAAACATACCAAAATAAATGAATTTAAATAATACCATGAATGTAAAGATCCTAGCACTGTTTCTGGAACAAAGAAGATGTCCAGTAAAAGGGAGCTCTTACAAAATAATGATGATAATAGGTGAAGTAAGAACACAGTGTAATCATTGGTTCACTTAGCAAATGTTTATTGAACATCTGCTATATGCCAGACACTGCACTGGATGCTGGGAAATACGAGAGCACAAAACAAACAGAAGGCACTACCTTCCTGGCCCTTACTTTCTGGCAGGAGAGTCGGAAAATTAGATAAAGAAATAAAATGCAGTTTATAGTACATGGTGATAGGGGAAGCGGATGGGAGTGGCTTCCAAACAGAATGGTGAGGACCCTGGGAAGGGGCCTTGGGAGTCCAGGCTCCTCATGATGACAGATGACAAAGGGTGGATGGAAAGTGGTGGCCAGGGTACATGTGAGCTGGGGGCGGGGCCAAGAGTTACACGGAGCCCCACCCCTACCTCTGGACTCAGATGAGGGGATGACAGTGGTCAGAGTTTCAGACTTGACCATATTTTACTCCTAAAATAAAACATTCAACAAATAGCTGAAGAATAATTTGGTGTGCTGGAAGGTCACATCAGGAAACTTTCCTGGAAAGCACCAAAAAAGGATAAAAAGATGGGAAATTTGTATATATATATAAAGACAGTTCTCCATTTTTATTATTATTACTTGAGAGAGAGAGAGAGCAGGGGAGAGGGGCAGAGAGAGAGAATCCCAGCCAGCCTCCGAGCTGTCAGCACAGAGCCTACGCAGGGCTCAATTCCATGATCCTGGGATCATGACCTGAGCCAAAATCAAGAGTTGGATATTCAACCGACTGAGCCACCCAGGCACCCCAGGAAATATTTTTTAAGTAGATAAGGGATAGGTAATGTGGAGAACGGAAGCAGACCTGCCGACGTCCATATTCTAGGAGCCCCAGAAGAGCAAAGACATAAATGGAGGGGGAAACTAATAACCAAGAACCTCCCCAAATTAAAAAAGAGAGATGTAAACACCTCACTCTGAAAGCATGCACAGGGTGCCAAAGGACAGATAAGAGAGAGAGAGAGAGGAATAGTGCTGCTTCTGAAAGAAACAATAACTCAAGATGATATAATGATCATGAAAAGATACACACCTAAAAATGTGGCCTCAAAAAAATGCAGAGTAACAACTACCAGAGCTACAAAAGGAAATAAATAAAGCGAGGGATTTGGTTGGCAACTTGAGCACACCCTTCTCAGAAACTGATGGCCCAGACACACGAAAAGCAAAATATAAAAAATAAAGAGATTTATTAAAGTTGAACTAATAAATACATGGAGAACTCTGCCAATAGAGAATACACAGCCTTTCTGAGCACACAAAGATCCTTCACAAAAATTAAAACATGCACTAGGCTGTAAAGGAAGATTCAGGAAAGGCCAAAGAATCAATATCATACATATTATGTTTGAGACCGTAACATAATAAAATATTTAAATATTAATAAAAGGACTTATTGCAAATCCAAATACCTGGGAAGTAAAAAAAAACATTCCACTGCTCCTTGTTAAAGGAAAAATCATAGGGGAAATTTAAAATACTTGGAACATCTGGTAAAACCACAATATGTCAAATTTTATGGGATACAAGGAATTCTACTTCTAGTAATGGTGGAGTAGCTCAGGTTGGATCAACCCTCCACATTTAAAAACTCTATATTTTTTTAATCTGAAGACACCAGACAGAGACAAAAAGCAGGCAGAAAGTGGTGAAGTTTGGGCACCTGGAAGAAGATGATGACACTGGGTGAGTTTCTAAGCATTTCTGTTTTCTATAGCTTTTTGCCTGAGGCAGAGCACTGTCAAGGAGCAGCTAATATTCGGAGAGCAACCTGCAGTCTCAATGGTTGCAGAATCAGAGGACAAAGTGAGGGTCACCACAGTAGCTAGAAAATGAAGGAGGAAATCCCAAAAAGGAGAGAATTACAAAGGAAGTGTTCCAAATTCTGTGTATAAATTCTGCCCGAATCTGGCGGATCCCTGAATTTCATGTGCACGGAGCTGACTCTCAGCAGCCCCGCTAACCCTATAAGACCCGGACAGAGATCTCTGCTTCTGCCCAACGCAACAGAGACAGCTTGGAGTTTGAATTCGGCAAAGTGAGCTAAAACAAAGGCTCAACGTTGTTTAGAAAAACATAACAGAATCCCCAGTCCTGGCAACATATTACCCACAAGACCCAGAATACAATCCCCAGTTACAAAATAGATGAGCAGGAAAATGGGGCCCAGACTCAAGAGAAAAGGCAATCAGTGTGGACTCTCAGATGCCACAAATGTTG
Source organism: Cryptoprocta ferox (assembly GCA_028646485.1). Classification (NCBI taxonomy): domain Eukaryota; kingdom Metazoa; phylum Chordata; class Mammalia; order Carnivora; family Eupleridae; genus Cryptoprocta; species Cryptoprocta ferox. The sequence goes on from CM053570.1 coordinate 97,024,318, forward strand.
GATAAATAAAAAACAAGTCTTTTTATTCTGATGCTTTGATATCTTGGGGCCTGGGACACTGGAAGGAACTGTGCCTTGCTAGCTCATTCCTAGACGGAGACAACTTTGACAAGGAGTGAGCCTTTCTTAAGCAAGCCAACCAGCCTGAAGCCCATACCCCAATTATCTCTTTTGTTGGGCTCTCACAAGCCTCCTAAAAACGGACAATGATCCCATGCCCTAATCACCCCAGGGCAAGCTACCAGACACCTGGGGACACCCTAGAGCCCACTGAAATTATTCAAACCAGCCAATCCTATCCCTGCTTACCCTGCCTTGCCTTGTCCTTCCCTAAAAACCACAGTAAAGGTTCTTGTCCACATTCCCCCCCCCCCCCTTCCTCTGCCTCCCAAACAGCCCTGTGCCTCCCTGTTTGGCCCACTCTGACATGCTGTACCTCTCTTCCTGAAAACTACGAGCAACAACTTACATGTTCAATGGCTATCATTTTCCAACCTGTTGGCCTCACCATACCTGAAAATAGTAAGACCTCCATTTTAAGACACTGTTGAAGTTGGAAGACAGAGATTCTAAAAGGGTGATTATAGCTGTGCTCAAGTGAAGAAACGAAAATACCTTTGTAATAAATAAACAAATGGGTCATCTCAGTAGAAAGGTAAAACTACAGAAAAAGAGCCAAATGAAATTTCTATAACTGAAAAAGAAAATATCAAGATATATTCACTAAATTGGAGATAAGAGAAGAAAGAGTTCGTGAACCTGAAGACTGGATAATTTCTGCTGATTTATCTCACTAACTTTCAACTGGAGGTGATTTCATCCCCCAAGGGACACTTAGGAATGTCTGGAGACCCTTTTGGTTGTCACAAATGGGAGGCTATGCTACTGGCATCTAGTGGGAGAGGCGAGGGATGCTGCTAACTGTCCTACATGCACAGGAAACCCTTCCTACTTGCAACAAATAATGATCTGGCCCAAAACTTCAGTCATGCTGAGGGTGATAATCCTGTTTTATCTGAAAAACCAAAATGTTTTCAAAAAGTGGGAAAATAATGCAAGGTCAAATATACATATAATTGGAGTCCCAGAAGAAGAGAATAAAAATAGGGCAGAAAAACTATTTGAAGAAAGAATGGACAACATTTTCCCAAACGTGTTGAAAGACATAGATTTTCAGATTCAAGAAGCTCAGCAAGCACCAAACAAAATAAACAAAACATAGTCAAAAACACCTAGGCACATGATGGTCAAAGTGAATAACACCAAAGATTAAGAGAAAATCCTGAAGGCAGCCAGATACAAACAACACACTATATAAAGGAGATAAATAAATGCTGAATAACTTCTTCTCAAAACAATTGACCAGAAGAGAGAACACCAACTTTAACGTGCTAAAAAGAAAAACTGTCAGCCAAGAATTCTATACACAATGAAAAGATCCACCAATAATGTAGGCAAATAAAGACATATTGAGAAAAATAAAATACAGGGCACCTGGGTGGCTCATTTGGGTTGAGTGTCCTACTCTTGAGTTCAGCTCAGGTCATGATCCCAGGGTCATAGAATTCGAGCCCTGCATGGGACTCCACACTAAGTGTGGAGGAGCCTGCATAAGATTCTCTCTCTCTCTCTCTCTCTCTCTTCTCTCTCTCTCTCTCTCTTCCCCTATCCCCCACTCATGCTCTCTCTCACTCTAAAAACATAAAATAAAATATAAGAAAATTCACCAGCAGAAAGTATTCCTTATGAAAAAAAATTAAATTCTTCAGGCTGAAGGGAAGTGATACAAATGGGAACTTTGATTTCAGGAAGGAATGAAGATGCTCAGAAATGTGGATGACTATAAAAGATATCATTTTATTCTCTCATTTTCCTAAGTAACATGTGGCTGTACAAAGCAAAAAATAAATAAATAAATAAATAAATAAATAAGCATTATAGGGGCTTGCAGCATACATAGATATAATGCATATAACAAGTATAGCATGAAAAAATGGAGGTACATAGCTGTAAGATTCTTATAATTCACATGAAGTGGTACAAATACTAACTATAAGTAGACTACAAAAAGTTCAGGATATATATTATATCCCCTAGTACAACCACCAAAAAATGCAAAACATGTAAAGAGCAAAGCTAAAAAGCCAATAGGGAAATTAAAATGAAATTCTTTTAAAATACTTCATTAACCCAAAGAGCAATAAAAAAAAAATGAAAAAAAATAGAAATCAAATATCAACATGGTAGACCTAAATCCAACCATACCCATAATTACATTAAATGTAAATAGACTAAAGACTTCAATTAAAAAGCAGATGTTGTCAGAATAGATTAAAAAACCAAGACCTAACTGTTTATAAGACAGTTGTATACGTTGTCTACAAGAAGCATACTTTAAATATAAAGTCAAAGAGTGTAATACATGAGAAAAGAAATATCATGCAAACTATCAGCATAAAAAAGCTGAAGTGGGTATATAAAATAGTCTTCAAGATAAAGAGTGTTACCAAAATTGGAACATTCCATAATGATGAGTGGGGTAATTAGTCTGGAAGACATTACAATCATAAATATGAATATGCTCAGGGAGCCTGAGTGGATCAGCCAGTTGAACGTCCAATTCTTGGTTTTTGGCTCAGGTCATGATCCCAGGGTCATGGGATTGAGCCCTGAGTCAGTCTCTGCGCTGAGCATGGAACCTATTTAAGATTCTCTCCCTCTCTCTCTCTCTCTCTCCCTGCCCCTCCCTGCTCACACTCTCTCGCTCTAAAATAAAATAATAATAATAAATAAATATGAATGTGCTCAATAAAAGGACTTTAAAAATAAGCAAAATAGAAAGAAAGAAAGAAAGAAAGAAAAGAAAAGAAAAGAAAATCTATTACCTAAATTGAAGATTTTAACAATAGTGTCCATAAAACATAAAAAACCTAGGAAAGAGTTTAACAAATGATGTGCAAAACCTCTGCACTAAAAACTATAAAACATTGCTGAGGGAAAATTAAAGAAGACCTAAATGAAGAGATATTCCATATTTGTAGATTGGAAGAGTCAAGATTTTAAGGATGGCAATTGTCTCCAAATTGATCTACATCTTTAACACTACCAGTTGAAAATACCTGCAGAATTTTTCTTGTAGAGATTGCCAAGCTGACGCTACAGCTTAAATGGAAAATGCAAAGAAAACAGGAGAGTCAAAGCTATTGTGAAAAAGAATGCAGTGGGACAACTGCCTTTCGGCTTCACTAAAAAGCTACAGCGATCAAGACAGTGAGGTGCTAAGGTAGAGACAGATTAGACCCACTCTTACAGAGTCAGTAATATTGGGCAAAGGTGCCAAAGCAATCCAATGAGGAAAGGAAAATCTTTTCAACAACAGTGCTGACACAACCGGACATCAATGTAGAAATTCAGAAGTATTGTCTCCTGCCTTACACCATACACAAAATTAATTTAATATGGAAAGTGGACCATTTAAAAGCTAAAATTATAAAATAGCTTCCAGAAGGAAACAGGAGAATATCTTCACAACAAGGTAGTAATAAGCAAAGGTTTCTTAGAGAGGACAGCAAGAGCCATAAAAGGCTGGGGGGGGTGATAAATTAAACTCCAGCAAAATTTAAAAATTCTGCCCCCCTAAAGATGCCATTATAAAAATGAATAATCAGGCCACAAACTAGGGGAAAATCAAACCACATAGCTGAGAAAGGACTTGTATCCAGACTATACAAAGTACTTCTACAAGCCAATAAAAAAAGGAAATCCAAATCTTTTAATGGGAAAAAGACTGGAACAGACATTTCATCAAGGAAGATACATGAATGGCCAATAAGCACATGAAAAATACCATTAGTCATCAGGGAAATGTAAATTAAAACCACAGGGAGATCCACTACACACCCACTAGAATGGCTAAAATTAGAAAGACTGACAATGTTAAATGTTGGTGAGTATGTGAAGCAACTGGAATCATCATACATTGTTGGCAGAAATGTGAAATAGTGTGATTGCTTTAGGAAAAAAATCTGTCGGTTTCCCTTAAAAGACAAAAATAGCACCGAACAATTCTCTCCTAGGCATTTATTCCAGAGATATAAAAACACACATCCCCAAAAAAGACTTGTACAAAATATTCACAGGAATTTTATTCATAACAGCCAAAAACTGGAAACACACCAGATGTCCATTAACAAATGGATAAACAAACTCTGGTACATTCATACAATAGAATACTACTCATCAATAGAAAAGAAAAAGAAAAAAAAAACTACTGATACTTGCAACAACAGATGAATCTCAAAAACATGCCAAGTGAAGGAAGCCTTACCCAAAAGAGTACACATTATACATGAATTCATTTATTTGCAGTTCTAGAACCGGCAGAAATAACATATGGTGAGAAAAATCCCAACAGTGGTGGTCGGTGAGAGGTGTGCACTGACTAGGAGGAGGCAAAAAGGAACCTTCTAGGGTGAGTAAAATGTCCATATCTTAGGGGACCATAGGTGGCTCAGTCAGGTAAGCATCTGACTTTGGCTCAGGTCACGATCTCATAGGTCATTGGTTTGAGTCCCACATCACAGAGCCTGGAACCTGCTTCAGATTCTGTGTGTCCCTCTCTCTCTGCCCCTCCCCTGCTTGCGCTCTGTCTCTCCTTCTCTCTCAACATTTAATAAACATGAAAGAAAAACTTTTTAATAAAAAAAAAAAGTCTGTATCTTAATAGGAATTTGGATTACGTGGGTATATGCATTTGTCAAAACTTATTACATGGTACTCAAAATTATGCGTTTCACTATATATAAATTTTCCCTTAGAAGTAAATAAACAGTTCACAATATGCATTCTGCACTATTTAGGGTGACACACTCTTCTCTGCGATTTGCTACGAAAGTCACCAAAAACTAAGATGGACCGATGGATACGCACATGAACGGGTATGTGGTCAAGCAAATGTGGCAAAATGTCCAAGGGCCAGAAACAAGGAGGTTAGCTACAATTCTTTCAACGTGTGTTTTTTACATTTTTTACGTGCTATGTTTCATAGCACGGCATTGAGGGTAAAAGCAAAACAACTGTGGGAGACAGTGTAAGCAGCCCTTAAGGGAAATTATACCGTTCGGATGCATTTAACAGAAAATAATAAGGATTCAAAATAAATGCACCGCGCATCCGTGCTCAACACTGACGGTGGCAGACCCATACCCCTGTGCCCTCTCTTCCTAAACTGCACGGCTGGGTTTCCACCAGGGGCTGGAAAGTACTGGGTAAAAGATGGCCCCTCCCAGCCCTCCCTGCAGAGCCAGGTGGCCAATGAGATGCCACCAGAAGCGGCGGGCGGGACTCCCGGCCGAGCGGGTTGGGAAGCCCACGCAGGGCTTGGTCCTTCACTTCCAGCCCCCGCAATCCACAAGTTCAACTGCACTCTGACTCCCGCACTCTCCCTTGCCCCCACGCAGCTCTGTGCCCCTGTGTTCTTCAAGACCGGGGCCGGCCACCAAATGGTGACAAAATACATTTTTCAGTGTTTAAACCTCCCAGCAAACAAATGATGCGGCCGTCCAGAGTCAAAGGCAGATGGCTGTGCGTTCAGAGTACACCCCGCAGCGGCACCAGCGTCGCCACAGGGGGCCCGGGCCATGGCGACGCGCTCTTTTTAAAGCCGGAGGGCACCCACCGAAATGAAGAGGTTTACTGCCTCACTTAGGAGCAATAACAGGGCAGATACCTTGAACCACGGCTTCTCATAAATCTTGTTTGGGGAGAAAAACCTTTCAATTCCCAGCGGAAATATGCAAAACAGCCTCCACACTGTAAATCTTCCTTTTCAGTTCTAAGGAGATAAGCTGGACCTATTAACCTCCCGTGTTATTTTCAACTTCATTATTTGAGCTGACACTACAAGAGAGCAGTCACGGCTCTTTCTGGCAGAGTGCATGTAAATCGCTTTCTCAAAGGAAATTACTTCTCCGGCCTGAATGTTATTAATCTAAATTCTCCGTTAGTCAAATTGTTGCCCATAATAAATATGGAACAGGTCCTGATACTCATCGAGTGTGGCACTCCTGGTGGGTGCCACATCCGCTCCTAGACCCCCCCACCCCCGCCACGGAAGTAGCCCCTTGGCCTGCGAGGCACCCCCCCCCCCTGCACCAAGTCCCTGAGGGCAGGAGGCTGGGGAGGGCTCACCAGAGGGCTGGTCCTTGGCTCCATCCCTCTGTCCCCCTCCCCTCCCGGCTCAACTTGCGCCTAGTGAACACCCCTGAGGGCCTTCCACGCTGAGACAACATCTTTCAAGGAAAACCATCAGGACGAGGTTTGCGGCGCCTGCCTAGGATGGCCAGAGCCTCTGAGCTCATTGCTTCAGAGACCAGATCGCCCCGAACCTTCGGGCAGCCAGCCAGACTGTTCAGGGGCTGACACGAGGGCTGTGGGTGCAACTCTGCACAAGACCATTTGAGTCACGTTTTGCTCCGCACCAAAGTCTTTGAAAATCATGCTATTTTCAGAAGCTGGAGGTGGGGGGCGTGGAGTCGGCTAACTTGCATGCGGCCCAGCCCTACTGCTGGCCAGGCCCCGGGGAACTCTTCTCTCGAAGATCCTCATTTCCCACAAGGCCACCTTAAACTTGGAGAACGCTGGCTGCCGTGAAGCAGGGGTGGAGGAGTACAAAAAGCTTTTTCGGGTTTCTACTGGGGTTTTTTTCCAGCGTAATTACAAGAAGTTTAGGATCCATTCGGGGACTTGTAGTTCATTAAATGAATTTCCATCTGTGTATCCAGCACCTAAGAAGTATCGCTTGGTACAATACTCGGGTTTTTATTGTATATAAGTCAGATTGTTAATTTGCAACATGCAGCACTGAAAGGATCATTTCAGTACTGCCTGATTATGCAAAATGAGGCTGGGTTTTCATTAGGTTTGGCTCCTGTGCTCCTTAACACTTGACGGGGTGCCAGGATGCAGGATGGAGCCCTGTTCGGGGAAGGAAGCCCAGCACCGGCTTTCAGAGCACCCCGGCCCTTTTCCCAGCGGGGTCTCCGAGCCCCCACCTCCCCACCTCCCCAGCTCTCCAGGACTGCACAGCCCAGGAAGGCCGCTAGGAGCAGTCTGACGGGAAAAAGGAGCTTGTGAGGGATTCACTTCCAGATTCCAAGCATGTCCTGGGTCTATTGATTTTAGTTAAGGGATAATGTTCGCAGGGAGGAGGAATGGGAGACAGAGCAGCCCCTGCTGATGGTGCAGCCCTGGAGTCAAGCAGAGCCGGCTGAGCCCCCCAAAGTTCCAGGGCGGCAGGGGGGGGTGGAGATCAAAGCTCACAGAAGCCAGCTCTGCTGCACCGGATCCCCATCCAGGGACCGAGAGGCTGGGGTGGGTACCACGGGGCGCAGGCTGAGAACGCAAGAGGGAAGGAAGGAGTGACGGGGAAGAGGGGAACCTGGATTCCTGGCACCAAGGGCAAGGTGGCCCTGTTTCGTAATGGCCTAGAGGATCTGGTCCCCTCTGCCCCGCACTGCGTCAACGGCAATGAATATCTGCAGGTTGTCAAAGGAGAGAAAGGAGGAGCGAGGGCCTTTACAGGCAGATGGCCTTTTGTCCACAGCTTAATTGTCTGTTCTGATCGGACCTGTGTTCGTCCAGTGGAATCACCTGAGGCCAGGTCTCCTGCCTGAATGCTCTCTGGGTCCTCAATCTGGGCTTCACCTTAGAATTATTTAGGGAGCCTGAGACCCTCCCCAGATCATTTCAGACAAAGTCTCTGAGGCTGGGCCCTGGTACCGGCAGTTTTCCAAATTTCCCCCGGGTGACGATAATGTGTGGACGGGGCCGAGAACGCCTGGGTCAGATCATCTTTGAAAAGTTTATCAAAACACTCACCCCAAGAGACACACAAAAGAACACTGGAGCAAACTCACCCCAGGGGTCTCAGATGCCATCATGAGCCCAGTCAAATCACAAAAGCTGCCCAAGAGCCCATTTCTAAATATTGGTCCCTGGAGACACCAAGAGCTCCTGCCCCAGAGGAAAGCAGCAGGGGGGTCCTTCCACCGGAAGTTGGGCTGAAAATTCACCCCCACTGCTCTGCCGGCTGGGAGCTATTCTCTCTGCATGAATTCGCAGCCCTGGCATTCTTCCACTCTACCTGGTGCCAGGCAGGGAGCACCTTCCTGGGGTCCCTGTACCTGTGGACTCTTCCAGGAAGCCTCCCGATTCACGGGGTGGCCACAGACAGCCTGCATCTGCATTGCCCAGCCCTCACCTTGGTTTGCAGGGGCTGCTGGTGAGCAGCCTGAGAACACTGTCCCTTCCTCCACATTCTCTCTCCTCTGATCAGGAGGTGCTGTGGTGTCCAAGTCCTTTGTAAACATTCGGCCTCTCCCTGGGCAAGGCTGTGCACCTTGCCTTGGGGCAAGTGGGTCCACCTTGACCGTGACCAAAGGGTCCGCTTCCCTCTCTGGGACCCGCTCTGCCCAGTGAGCCCTCCTCGACTCCCTCTGTCACATGCTCTGCCTCAGCTGGGCCAGAAGACCACTTTCCCCCTTTGCTAAGAGGAGATCTAGACTCCAATGCAGAAGGCACACGCCCCTGCCACCAGCCGACCCGAGAACTTGAGCAGCGCTAGTTTATTAAGAGGTGGTCCGCGGCGGCGACCCCCCATTCCCCTCAGACCCTCCACCCTCGGACGGCCACCCGCAGGTGCTGCCAGGAGGGTGGCTGAGAAAGTCCCAGCAGGCCTACACCCACGCCCGGTTTCTTAAACATGCGAAAGTGCAGAGCCTGTGTTTCCAGAATGTTCTCCCATTCCTGAAGGAACCAGGTCAGCCCGGGAAGAGTTAATCCTCCCGTAGTAAGAGGTTAGGAGATGAGGCTCCTGCCCGTACACAGAGGTGCAGAGAGCACCCGGAGCGTGATAAATCTGTGCATGCAGAAGGCCTCTCTCCTCATTTGTTAGTCAGCGATGTGTGAAAATGTTAATGAAGGGAGTTATAATCTATGAGAATTTCACTATTAAAATGTAGTTCACGTCTGGAGGCTTCTGCTTACGCGCAGCCCACTGTACATCAATCCTTTCCGTGCACTGCTAATAATAGACGTAATTGCCTCACTCTGTCTAGCCACCTTCACCCTGGCAATTCTAAGATTTGCTACAACTGTTATTGTAGAAATTATTTTCATGCTATTAACTTTGAGTTTTATTATATGTGTTCTTAAAGGAAAATAAATGCAGAGAGATTGTAAGTGTATATAGGGCCCCCGATGAAAGTATTTTTAAAAATATAACGTGATGACAAGAAGCACTGAAGGAGGGTGATATAATTGTCCCTTCCCTTATTGAAACCTAAATCAGACTCCGCATCGCCAAAGTGCATAAAGAGGTTTCCTTCTTTTCACAGAGAAAATTTCTAGTCTGAAACGGCAGCGCGTTGTCTGTTGTAGAACTGGAGTGTGGGAGAGCAGGGCTCATCTGAAGAGCCCGGGCGCTGGCCCCTTCCTGTTGTGTGGTGGGTGTCTGGTGTATGCCGGGAGCATCTCACCTGGGAAAACCCACGAAACTTGTACTGGGGGGGCCACTACAGCTATGGCTACCATCCTCTCCCCAAAACCAGGAAGGCCTGGCGGGCTGATCTCAGCTCTGCAGGTGAACCCCACTCCCCTGTGCCCAGAGCTCCACGTGGGCAAGTTTCCTGGGCTTGTGGCTGAGGGGAGAGCCTCACAATCAGTGCAGGATTCTAGGCCCGGGACCTGACAGGCACAGGACCAGGTGCTCATCAAATGGATGGAAGACCATTAGCCAAAACTGGAACCAAGATGCACAGGATCGGCTAAATAAAGCCAGTGTGTTAGATACAACGATCCCATTCTCTGGGAAGTAACCCCTACACGTCACAAGGGTGTGCCCCAGCAGTCCAAATGGGTAAGCCTGGTCCCCCCAGTAGTAGATGACTCCAGACTCTCTTCCCTAGGAATTTGGGATTGTATTGAAGGGCCTGCCAGTCACCTCTTCATGTGGGTGGCCTGATAACATGTAAACTCAGGACTGAGGCTACCGGTATTCCACCATATGACAGAGGACAGAACCAAGACAGTCTGCCAAGAGAAAACAGTGCTATGGGCAGAGAGGCACAAGTTGGAGACAGAGTCTGGATGGCCTTCCTATTCTCTGTTCTAGTTGCTACCTGAGCTTGGTTTTCCCTGTGAGACATTCCTAAACCCTCACAATAAGTTCCCCTTTTTCCCAAGCTGGCTTGACTTTTTTCTGTACTTGTGACAAAAGAATCAGAATATAGTTGGCTAATATAGGAGGAGCCTAGCAACACTTTGAGATTCTTAGCTTAATTTTCATGGAATGCCCCAAAAGTAGTTCATATTCCCATCCATGTATGTTTCCACCTAACCATCTATCCATCCACCCATCCTTCTGCCCAACCACTCACCCATCTACCCATCCATTCACCCAACCATCCATCTACCCATCCATATACCCACTTATCCATCCATCCGCCCATCCATCCGTCCACTCATCCATCCATCCATCCACTCATCCATCCATCTATCCACCCACCTAACCATCCATCCACTCATCCATTCATCCACCCTTTCATTCATCCATTCACTCATTCATCCACCCATCCACCCATCCATTCATTCATCCATGCATCCATCCATCCAACAGATCTATGTACTGACTGCCTACGATATGCCAGGCATTTGGCTATAGTAGTGAACAAATTAGTTGTGGAACTTGTCTCCATGAAGCTTTGTAGAGAAAATAAATATGAAATAAAACAAAACACTAAAATAAATCTATAAAGACAAGTTGTGATAAATATTACAAAGGAAAAGCATGTGTGATGACAGATACTGACAGAGGTGCCTGGTAGGTTTGGAGGGTTGGGACTTAAGCTGAGACTTAGCAAGAGTTAGCAAGCAAGTGAGGTGGGGGAAACAGAGGAAGTGTGTACCTGAGGCCTTGGAACTGAAAGCCAGCCAATATAGCTGGAATGTGCTGGAGGGAAGGGTGTGACAAGGCTGAGGGGTCACATAGGCCATAAAACCTAGCCCTTTCTGAAAACAATTTTTGTTCTAAAAACACAGCATCAATGGGAAGAGCTTCTGGGAATGCAGGTTTCACACACACCCTATGGCTTCTTCCTGGAGTTCACACTTGCACAACCTTCCTGGGGGACAGTAACATGAGATACAGACAGCAAACAGGACCCACACCCAACACATTCTGTAAGCCCTAGTGGCTGTTCCCAAACCCCAAGAACCATCTAGAAAAGTATAAACAGGGCAGCCCAGAGGCTCCCTGACCCAGAAAGGACGTCAAGACCGTGTAGTCCAAAATCCCCACCTCTACCCCATGCCCCCATCTCATAGGAGTGTGACAGGAAGCCTGAAAGCAGGATCGGTCATCTCCAATGGACTGCTTCCTACCAAGCCCTGAGTCAGGAAGGCAAGTCGGGGGGCGGGGGGGGGGGGGCAGGGCACCACTGAGGCAGAGGCCACCCCTGTCTCTCCCCACCCCAGGCGCCGCTCCCAGGGCCAGCACACGCCACAGGGCCACTGCCCAGAGAGTTGAGGGAGGCCCCCTTGGGTGAAAGTGAGTGGCCAGAGGTTTCCTCAAGGACCAAGAGCCTGGAGCCAGTCTCTGCCACCTCCCTGGGGACCAGGAGCTGGTGCCAGGGTGATGTTGGTAGCAATTCTGAGCAGGGACACTGGGTCATGGGAGCTTGGGACACCAAGGGAGCAAAAGAAGGGGCTCTTGAGTGTGAAGTGCAGGCAGGAAATACTTGCTTCAAGGGTTGTGCCTTCCACCTGCGGGGCGGGGGGAGGGGGTCCTGATGCAGACACCCACTCAGCCTCTCCTCCCACCCCCCACAGTGCAGACAGACACAGAATAACCTTGCTGGGACCCATGGTCCGCACAGAAGAGGAAAAAACATCCGGGAAACAGCCCCTGAGCCCTGCCCAGAAGACTGCTCCCCCAGCCCCACAAGGCTCCTGGAGGTCTCAGTGGGGGCCACTCCCGGGTGCTGGGGGCCCTGGGGGCGGGGGGGGGGGGGGGAGCTTACAGTCTGACTGGTGGAGAGGTGGCGTGGGCTGTCAGGAGAAAAGCTCCATCCAGGCTGAGAGTCGAGACACGGGCTTCTAACTACTGTGTAACCATCAAATAGGCTTCAGTGTTCAGAAACATAGAAAAGTGTTTCTTATGTAACATGAAGTGAGAAAAGTAAAGTGCAAAATTGTCCAGAGGAAGAATCCAGCTATGTAAAAATACACAGGCAAAAGTCTAGAACTTGGTTCTGTGTGGAATCTAAAAAACAACCAGCCAACCAAGCTCACAGAGACAGAGAGCATACTGGTGCCTGCCAGCAGTGGGGGGTGAGGGGTGGACAAAATGGGTGAAGGGGGTCACGGGGCACAAACTCCTAGCTATGAAATAAATGTCATGGGGATGTCATGTGCAGCATGGTGGCTCTAGTTAATGATACTGCAGTGCCTATTTGAAAGTTGCTAAGAAATCTTTTTTTAATTTTTTTAATGTTTGTTTATTTTTAAGAGAGAGAGCGAGTGGGGAGGGGCAGAGAGAGAGGGAGACAAAGAATCCGAAGCAGGCTCCAGGCTCCGAGCTGTCAGCACAGAGCTCGACGCGGGGCTCTAACTCAGGAACAGCGAGATCATGACCTGAGCCAAAGTCGGACACTTAACTGACTGAGCCCCCCAGGTGCCCCAAGAGGTCTTTTTTTTTTTTTAAGTTATTTTTATTTATTTATTTTAAGAGAGAGAGAGGCAGAGAGAGAGGAAGAGAGAAAGAATCCCAAGCAGGCTCCGCATTGTCAACGCAGAGCCCAACGCGGGACTCGAACCCACAAACGACGAGATCATGACCTGAGCCCAAGTCAAGAGCTGAACACAAGCGACTGAGCCACCCAGTTACCCTGAAAGGTGCTAAGAGATCTTAAAAGTCCTCATCACAAGAAAAAAAAGCTTTGCAACTCTGTCTAGTGACAGATGTTAACCAGACTTAACTGTGGTGATAATTTTGCAGTACGTGCAAGTATCGAATCATTATGTTGTATTCCTGAAGCTAATATAATGGTACCTATCGATTCTAGCTTATAAAAGAAACTTCTCTTAAGTCTAGAAATCAGTAAAATTGGGAGCAATTGCCATCTCCTTCTAAGGGTACTTTTTTGAACCTTTCGACTTCTCCTCAAGGAGCACGCGTTACTATGAGATACGGCTGTGTCTTTTCCTGGAAATTCTCAAATCCAAAGACTTAGGAAATCCCAAGTTTTTTTCCTTAATTTGGCACCATGTGGTAGCAAGACTTAACCCAAGCTGACACAGCTTCTAGTCCTTCTTCACCCTACTTAGCATGAATATTCATATGTTCTGCTGAAGAACTATCCGTGTGTTTGTTTATACGGTGTTGTCCCAAAGCCACTGAGGCTGTGCCCCCATATGCACTGTATTACTCACCCGGACCCCAAAGGATCCTGGTTTCTGCAAACAGGTGACTCGGAGGGTATCGCATAAGGGAACGGAAATTCGGAACACATGACCAGTGACAGCAGAGGAAGCCCGAGATTCCAGGCTGGGGATCTTAGGGGAGTCACATCCCTCTGGGGCCTCGGTTTCTGGATACGTGCCAAGAAGTAGGAAGACCCAACCCCTCTCCTGGGTCTGCCTTTCTACACGCTCCCAATTTCTGGCGCCACTGCAGCAAGTTCCAAAAGGGGACCCATCCCTTCAGCCTATGGCAACTGCCCCTCGGGAGAAGAGAGTGGCTGCCCTGGGTCCCACCCTGAACTTTCGGGCGCCTGATGGACAAGCCTAAGCACCACTGCAGGTGAGCCGAGGGACTCCCCTTCTCCAGTGAGTGCTCCTGGCAAAAAGACAGCAGAAGGGGTTCCAAAGCTGGCTCTCCAAGGGGCTCCCGTCAAGGGTGCTCCTCTGGAAGAAAAGCCCAAGGGAGTAATGTCCCAGGAGTGGGACTTTGAGGACTTGAATGACAGAGGGAAGGTGGGAGAGGAGGGGGTTGTTCCCTTATGTCCCACAATTCAAAGCACCTACGACACCCCTTCTTCACAGGCACTTAGTGGACCCTTCCCACAGCTGTGCTGAGCAAGGAGCGCACACTGGGTGTGAGCAGGACAGAGAAAGTGCCCCACACCCCGGGGGTCCTCTCCCCGAAATTATACTGCCACCACCACCACCACCACAGCTTTGTGATTTTTAATTTTCATCTAATTTTAGGATTGGAGCAGCGTTCTAAGAACCCCTCTAAGTGTTTTAGGGAGATGGTAATGGTCCTACACTAAAATAATTCAACCAACACTATAATTTTAGTGCCACCATCAAAATGAAATAATGGCTGTTTACTATGTTACACCTTTCAAATGACCTTCATTTGAATACAAATTGTGGCTTGAAATTCTAAAAGCTGCTCTGGTTCCAGAAGGCTGCAAAATGCAGGAACTCCATGAGGGCTCCTCTTCCCCAGCCTCCTCCCCAGGACCCGCAGTTTAAATGGATCTCTTTCTCTGGAGCTGCTGGAAACCTATTTAGCGCCTCCATGCAGAATCGAATGGCCCTGCCCTCTCGAGGCAGGCTGGGAGCTGGGGAGGTGGCCTGGAGCGCAGAGCAGGTGGGAAGACGTTACCTGGGAAGCACAGCTCTGCTGGGCGTGGGGCGTTTTCGGGGGGTCCGGGGGAAGCAGGGAGGTTTCCAGAAACCTCCTCAGAGGAGATGGATGCTGCCCTGCTGCTTTGTGGGTCCATCAGCACTTTAGCTCATTTCCCACTCATCCCCACCCTGCCTTCCGCACACCCTCCTCCAGGCGCACCAGACCGCCGGGTCCTGGGCCTCACTGCCGCTTTCAGACACCCACCCCACCAGCTGGAAGAGGGACCACGTGTCCCAGGCCAACACCTGCTAGTGCACTGAGTTCACCAGGTCAACAAGGGATTCCGGAAAGGCGGAGCCACGGAGAGACAGGGGCAAACATGGGTGTGTATGTGTGTCCTTGCTCTACTCCTAGGGACACTCCTGGGGTCAGAGGTGTACCCTACTTGACTTTGTACCCCAAACACCCAGCCCTCCATTAGTGTTTGTTGAACCGAAACCCCATTTCTAGAAGTGAGTTGAGTGAGTGGTAGAATGAGAGGTGGTAGAGTAAGTCTGTCCAGTCCAAAACATGCTGTAATTGTTACTCCTTCTGTTTCCGCCCAGACGAAAACTGTTTTAGATGTGAGATTGAGGGTAAACTCTTATTTTCTCTGAATCTTAGTAAAGCAGCAATAAGAATAAAATCTGCCTGTGGATTGTCATGAAGAGGAACATGGAAAGGTTAACCTGGGGCTTGGTGCATAGAATACGCTGTACTTCTCTGTCGTGTTGATGCCCGCCTGCCTGGCTTGCTCTCCCATGTTCTCTGCAGGTTGCTGGTGCCAAGCCAGGGCCAGACCCACACCACTTCTCTCCCATTCAGTGCCCCTGTCCTGCCATTTGCCTGGCTTGGATCCGGATATTCCCTTCTCTCTTCTCTGCCTGTATTTGGCTCCTCCATCCTTCAGGGAGAGCATGGCTCCCTGTTCACAGATGTGCTACCTGTGCCAAAGGACCTGACTTTCAGGCAGATCTGCCCTCTCAAAGGTATTTTCCTTAAAAGAGGAGACCGTCTCTCAGGGCCTCCCACAGCCCTCCAGCCAACAGAACCCTGTACCACGCCATGTGCAAAAGGTGGGGCGCAAGTGGAGACTCACCTCTCCCTTTCTCATCCATCACCAGACGGTTGATGCCCCACGCCCCAGCATCCCAGGCCACAAATGCACATCTCCCTCGGAGGTCCCTTCCACACATGCTTCTCTTTCTTGTTCCCTGGTCCTGACTGTCCTCGCCTCCTACCAAGAAACCCAAGAAAAGCTCCGTGCTCATCTCTGCCTCCAGACACCCCCGTATCATCTGATCCTGCTGTCCGACCGAGCTTCTCAAAACTCCAGTTTGATTAGGTCAAACTCCTGCTCCAACAGCTTCAGTTTAGACGTCTCGGTGCCTAACGTGAGCTGCATTCCAGATGCTCCAGTCTGTATCCACGCCAGAGAGTACCATTCAGCAACAGAGTTAGGAAACCCCAATGCATGGACCAACCCTGGAAACATTGTGCTAAGTGGAAGAAGCCAGGCACGAAAGGTCACATGTTGTAGGATTCCACTTAGGTGAAATGTTCAGAATTGCCAGGGGCTGTGGGAAAATGAGGGGCTTTGGAATGACAGGTGAGGTATGTAGGTTTCTTCCTGGGGGATGAGAATGTTCTAAAGTTGATGGTCGTGAAGCCTGCACAACTCTGTGAATATACTGAAAGCCACTGAGTTGTACCCCCTAAATGGGTGAACTGTACCGTGTACACTTTATATCTCAATAAAGCTGTTTTTACGCTCAGTCAGCATCCCTCCCTTCTCACCCACCACACTGCCCACCACCCACCACACTCCCTTCAGCCTTAACCACAGAATACCCACCCTCAAGGTCCAGCTCCTCAAATTCCTATATCATTCATTCATTTGTGCAAGCATCCAACAAACAATGTCTCTGCACTACTGGGCACCTGGGAGCAAACAAGATACAGTCCCTGCTCCCAAGGGATCCGCAGTCTAATGAAAAACAAACAGAAAAGCAAGCAAAAGGAAGATCACGGTGTCGTGATGCAAACCATACCACTCTCTTGCTCCTTAATTTTCTTACTAAACTCTTCGGGTGTTAGCCTCGCTCCTCTTGAGAAGACCCCAAGCCCCCCAAGGGCAGGGACAATGTTCTGTACTTCTCCAAAGGCCACACGGTGGGTGATGGGTGCAGTGAGTGCTCGAGTTGGCTTTGGAAGACCCGGGACTGCTTCCGGCTCCATCGACTGTGTGACTCTTCACCTTGGTCCCACAGTGTCCCCTGGAAAACAGTGATGGCACCTCCTTCACAAGGAGAGCCGTGTGTAGCAGGCTGGTTTGTTGAGAATTTAATATCAGGATAATCTGTTGAAAAATCAACTTGTATCTTGTAGACTCATCAGACATGAAAGAAAGGTATTTTCCCCTTCTCCCAAGAAGATGGTAAGACTTTTGCTTATTCCAACACATCCTTGGTATTTGCTGGATGGATGGATGAGGTTTTTTTTTTTAATTATTACTCACCCCCACAGGGAAGTTAATAACTCTCTTATGTTTCAGGGCTGGGAGAAGTTGTCTGGCTGCCCTGAAGGAATATCCCTGGACAGAGATGTTTGTATTTCTAAAGTCTCTAAGCTGACTCCTGAGATGGGAGAGAGCTGGAGGCTGTTCCAAAGCAGGCTGACCCCAGGGGCACTGGCTCGTCCATGGTCTGAAGAGGACACAGGTGGAGGGTCTCAGGGTGCAGGGACCTGAGCTTGCTGGGACATAGCAACTCTGAGGTAACAGGACTTCAGACGGAGGGGAGATGTCTGCGAAGACCAGACGCCTAAGCAAGGCTCTTGTCTTGGCCAAGTGTGGGGCCACCCAACCCCCAGGGGCCTCTGCTGGCCTCGGCAGACCTAGGCAAGCCGGTGGCAGCCAGGCACAGGGGGCTCTTCTGGGTTCTCCTACAGCCCCCGCGTGGGGAGCCCCGAGAACTCCAGATTTGGGACCAACTTCTAATAGAATGTTCAAGAAAAAAGGCTAGGCACCAAACTCCACACCCGAAAAACAAATAATCCAGTGAAGAGATAGGCAGAAGACATGAATAGACACTTCTCCAAAGAGGACATCCAGATGGCCAACTGACACATGAAACGGTGCTCAGCGTCACTCATCATCAGGGAAATACAAATCAAAACCACACTGAGACACCACCTCACGCCGGTCAGAGTGGCTAAAATGAACAAATCAAGAGACTATAGATGCTGGCGAGGATGTGGAGAAACGGGCACCCTCTTGCACTGTTGGTGGGAATGTAAACTGGTACAGCTGCTCTGGAAAACAGGGTGGAGCTTCCTCAAAAAATTAACAGTAGAACTCCCCTATGACCCAGTAATAGCACTACTAGGGATTTACCCAAGGGACACAGGAGTGCTGATGCACGGGGGCACATGTACCCCGATGTTCACAGCGGCACTTTCAACAATACCAAATCATGGAAAGAGCCTAAATGTCCATCAACTGATGAGTGGATCAAGAAGATGTGGTTCATCTATACAATGGAATACTACATGACAATGAGGAAGAATGAAATCTGGTCATTTGTAGCAACGTGGTTGGAACTCGAGGGTGTCATGCTAAGTAAAATAAGTCAGGTAGAGAAGGACAGATACCATATGTTTTCACTCATAAGCGTAACAGGAGAAACTTAGCAGAGGACTATGGGGGAGGGGAAGGGGGAAAAATAGTTGGGGAGAGGGAGGGAGGTAAACCACGAGAGGCTCTTGAATACTGAAAACAAACTGAGGGCTGAAGGGGGAGGGGGAGAGGGGAAGGGGGTGATGGGCATGGAGGAGGGCACTTGTCGTGATGAGCACTGGGTGTTGCCTGGAAACCAACTTGACAATAAACTATAAAAGAAAAATAAAATAAAATAAAATAAAATAAACCAAAAAAAAAAAAAGAAAGAAAAAAGGCTGGGAACAGAAGAGAGTGGATACCCTATTACCAATGAATGAGCAAAGGCCTTGCTACTCTTGCAGGCTATTGGAACAAAAGGTAAGGCGCTCAGTAATGATCTGCTGATTAATGACATTGAAATCTTAGAAGGTTAAGACGATCCTGAGGACAGACTATGGCTGGGAGTCCTGTAGGCGGGGGTCCCAGGGACACATCATTTCAGTTGCCAGGGTTTAGACAGATGGCTATGGATCTCAGCGAAAGCAGCTTTTCCAAAACCATATAGGTTATAGACAGCAAGATGAGGGGCTCTAAACTCATGAGAGATTGACCAAGAAAAGCATTCTAATCTGATGTGGCTCCGCGATCGGCCCCAGTCCTGCTTCAAACAAATCTGCAAAACACAAGCACTTCTTTGCCAAACTTCAGCCTTCTGTGACCAGTTCCAAAGTGCCCAGAAACCGCAGTCCTGACGCCTAGAGTATTCTCCAAGACATCCAGCCGCATGAAAGGAGTCTGGCTCCCTCAAAGTCTCCCCGTTGGGAGCCTCCTACCCGCCAGAGCCCCAGCAAGACATCTGCTGGCACAGAGCGCAGGGAGGAGGACATCAGACAAGCTTCCCATTTCCATCTCCCAGGCCACCGACCAACTC
This sequence comes from Cryptoprocta ferox, assembly GCA_028646485.1. Taxonomy (NCBI): domain Eukaryota; kingdom Metazoa; phylum Chordata; class Mammalia; order Carnivora; family Eupleridae; genus Cryptoprocta; species Cryptoprocta ferox. Next base: position 97,043,581 of record CM053570.1, read on the forward strand.
CCCGGCTCCCAGAAAGTCTTCGCTCTGGGACAAAACCCAACACGGCGACCATTTCCATCATTCTCTCAGCTTGTTTAAGAAAAATTACATACCTACAACCGCTGGCCGCCGTGCTGTGCACCACCCCATTTAGGGTTTATTTTACGTTAAATCTCCAAGCCAGAGACCCTCCAGTTGGTCTGCATAAAGCAGAATTATTGGTCCAAGGGTTTTTAAAAATAGATGCAACCCAGACCCCAGGAAACTGAAGGGATATTATGGGAATACACAACCGTACTGTTTTGTTACCATGTGAAAAATTGGATTCTCGGCTCCTGTATTCCCCTCCTACTACCTGGTCCCTTCTTCTCCTGGTCCCCCACCTGAGATGCTTGCAGCTCCTGGCATCGAGAACAATATATATGACAAATGCGCTCCCCATCAGAAGAGCCCAAACCAAGCTGTGGGGTCCTGAGCTGCTCCGTGAGCTGTGCCAGGGGCCCCATTCGCTCCAGCTCCCATCTTTCTTCAGACCAGAATGTCATTTCTAGGCCAGGTTTTAAATAATGAGAACCCCATAAAAATCAACCACAGCGGCAAGTTGGATTTGGGGACCACCAGATTTCACCACGGGCCTCCAAACGAGACCGGGGGAGTTCATTTTGGCTCTGAGATTTGGAGAAGGGGAGGTTCCTTCCCCAGCCAGATGTTCCAGATGTGGCAGGCAGCACGTCCAGCGTGGGCTTCCCACCAGCCCCAGCAGAAGTCAGAGGAAGGGAATCCTCATTCACTCCCATGGCCACAGGAATAGCCGACACCTGCAAGCAGCTGCCACGGTTCAGACGTGGCTGAGTGTGTGAGGTCACAACAACACTGTGAGCGAGGTGTGGTCCGGCAGGGGAGGACACCAAACAGGCTAAGAAATGTGCCAATGTCAAGACTGTGTCAGGACACAGAGAATGAAGTCTACGCTGCCCCCTCTGCCCTCCAATTTCAGCCCCTGTGAGAGTCTAAATGTTTGTGTCCCCCCCCCAAATTCACATGTTGAAATCCTAATCCCCAGTGTGATTGTTGGGGGGGGGGGGTGCGTGGGAGTGTTTGGGTCATGAGGGTATCGCCCTGATAGTGCCCTTATACAGGGAGCCCAGAGAGTGACTTCCCAGCCTTTAGAACAGTGAGAAATAAACGTCTGTTGTTGTTATGCCACTCAGTCAATGGCACCTTACAGTTATAGTAGTCCAAGTGCACGAAGACAGACCCTCTAACCAGTTTCCCTGGCCAATCGCCAGCCCGTAAGATAGCTGGGCAGGACTCCCCTCTTCCCCCCGACAGCATTTTCCCTAGAATACAAGCTTCGTGAAGGCAGGGCCCACCCGTTAGCCACCCCAATTCCAAAAAGAGCAGTCTGGCACACAGCGGGCACCCAGTGGAATCAGATGGAACGAATAAAGGCTCATTGCAGACGCTGGCGCGAGAAAGTGCTTACTAACCATGGATCCTTGCTCCAAATGCAGGAAAAGTAAAAATTCAAACCCTTGTCAAACGTCAAATCAATATTAATTTACTCAAGGGCATGAGTAAATGTCTTAAACAAGGCTTTTTTATCCTTATTAAAGACAAATGACCAGGTGTGTCACTAAGAGTACACATAGGACTTTCTTTCAAGTTGCTTATTATTCTTCCCTGCAATCCATGGAAGCCTACCCTCTTTAGACATTCTAGAAACCAGAGCACTGGAGCGGTCACCTCCTTCTCTGCACAGGACCCTGCCTTAGCAAACGTCCTCTGCACAGATGGTCCTAGTCGGGAAGTACAGAGGAGGGAGGCACAGGGGACATCCAGCAAAGTGCCCCTGCTGGAGCCCTCGCTGTGTCCCTCCTGGGGCCCTTGCTCTGCCCCTGCTGCCTTTCTCCCTTTTCACAAGGCCAGGCACGGGTCAGCACCAGAGCTGCCTCTGCCAGACCCCTGCCCTTAGCACCCTCCCCAGGAGGACCCGCCTCCTGCCCTCGGCCTATCCAGGACAGAGAAACGTGTCCCCTGGACAGAGCCGCCAATGGCTCACCAGGAAGCTGCGGACAGCAGGTGGCAAGCCAGCACTAATGGCAGAGCGCGCTGAGTCACGCCCAGGTGGCAGCGAGGGTGCCATCAGGACACCCTGGAGCCCACGAGGACAAGCCCGCCTACTTCTCCAAGGCAGCCTGTCCATCTGTCCTTCCTTCCTTCCTTCCTTCCTTCCTTCCTTCCTTCCTTCCTTCCCTCTTCAGAGAGCAGGAGGTCAGTGCCCCTCACTTACCTAATAGCGATAGACAATGGTCATGGGAGTTTTTATCCCGGCCACAGACACCATTACCCCGCACCGAACCAGCTCTAATGCGGCAAAGATGTGCAAGTCATTAAACACCTTTTTAATAAAAGCCCTGCCGGTGGTTCTCTTCGTTAGTTACAGATCCACCCAGAAGGTGCTCCTGCCACCGCGCAGCGTAAGAGACAACTGTAAAATCCGTAGTAAGAGCGGAAGGAAGGGAACCGCCACCCGCCCACCGCCGATGCGCGTACACACTCTTCGGGATGCTACAAGTTCAAGTTTTGTGTTTTCTATTTACTTGCAATCCTAATTAAAGTTGCAGCAGAACCACGTGGATACAACTGCACATTCTGCTATTTGATTACCTTTTCATAAGCACAGTGGCGAAGAAGAAGGAATGGCAACACGCCAGCAAGAGGCCTTGCTATAAATCCTCCTACCCCAGACACCCACACGGACTTACTCACAGAGTGAGGAGGATGAGGAAAGACAGAGGACCCATTATGTGCTCTCGTCTTTAGGAACTGCATGTGCCCGCTCTGTTCATTACTTTCAAGGTTTTCTCCATTTCTGCTTTATGCTCGGTGACAGTCCTAGAACGGGCAAGTCAGCTCCCGGATGACGGACAGCTGGGCTGCTCTGGAAAGCAAAGGGGCTTCCGGGCCCTCAGGAGGACGGCACGGGGGGCTGCGGGCGGCCCCCACAGCCTCGTCACCGAGCCTGGTCCCTGCCCAGCCTTGCCCCACTCTGCTCCCTGGGATGTGGCTCACGCCTCACTCCATCCAAAGCCTATGGAGGACGTGTGTGGTGTATCATGCACAAAAGCAGGGCATGTAACACTACCTACGTTAGAATTATAAATACAGGGGCGCCTGGGTGGCTCGGTCGGTTAAGCGTCCGACTTTGGCTCAGGTCATGATCTCACGGTTCGTGGGTTTGAGCCCCACGTCCGGCTCTGTGCTGACAGCTCAGAGCCTGGAGCCTGCTTCGGATTCTGCGTCTCCCTCTCTCTCTGACCCTCCCCTGCTCACGGTATCTCTCTCTCTCTCAAAAATAAATAAGAACATTAAAAAATTTTTTAAAAAAGAATTATAAGTACATTAGGGCCATCTGGGTTGTTCAGTCAGTTAAGCGTCCGACTTTTGATAGCTCAGGTCATGAGCTCACAGTGCATGGGTTCAAGGCCTGCATCAGGCTCTGAGCTGACAGGGTGCAGCCTGCTTAGGATTCTCTCTCTCCTTCTCTCTCTCTCTCTGCCCCTCCCCTGCTTGAGCACATGTGCTCACTCGCTCACTCTCTCAAAATAAATAAATAAACTTTAAAAAAAGGATTATAAATATATTAAATATTTGCATATGTTCGAAAAAAGGCACAGAGGACATACCCTGAAATGAAGGTGGTGGCTGTCTGAGATTGGCAGGATAATGGGAATGTTTTTCTGCTCATGTTCCTAAATTTCTGGAAGGTTATTATATATCACTATTACACAAATAAACAAATTCATAATTTAAAATAATCTTAGGGGCGCCTGAGTGGCTCAGTCAGTTAAGCATCTGACTCTTTATCTCGGTTCCGGGCATGATCTCATGGTTCGCAAGTTCGAGCCCCGCACTGGGCTCTGTGCTGACAGCATGGAACCTGCTTGGAATTCTCAGTCTCTCTCTCTCTCTCTTTCCCTCTCTCTACCCCTCCCCCACTCTCACTCCCTCCCTCTCTCTCTCTCAAAATAAATGAAAAAACTCTAAAAAATAATCTTATAGAGATGCAGCACAAAGCAGAGGTCAGCTGGGGTTCGAGACACGAGAGGCAGGGCAGTGACAGGGCAGGGCAGTGGGAGATCTCTGGGTTGGGGAACCAGGGCCAGATCCTGACTGCGGTGGAGGTCACACGGATCCACACACGTGACGTGAAGTGACCCACACGGTACCACCGCTGTGACCTGGCGGCACAGCTGGTTGACATGAGCCACTGGGGCAGCTGGGCGAAAGGGACACAGGGCCTCTCTGTGCCGTCTTGAAAACTTCCTGTGACTTTGTAATGATTTCAAAATAGAAAGTTTAAAATAGATCTAAGTATGGTCCACATCTAGCGCGGAGGAATGCAGATGAAGCCGAACCCGTGGGCCTCGCGTGGGTTTTAAGGCCAATAAACACCCGTCCATCTTTGCCTCATAAACAGAAAGACCAAGAGCACACGCTCTCCTGCTGCGTCGGCCCCCAGAGAAACGCTGAAGGAAAGTCGCCGTGTGACGGCTGAGATGCTGAGGCAGAACAGGCGCCCAGAGCTAGAACGAGCCCATCTGTCCGCAGTCGGCCTTCGACAGCTCGTCCCCGGTGGGGGCCGGCACATCACGGGGCCCCAGCCCAGTCACAAAGCAGGTGTGATTACCCGTGTTTTCAGGTGAGGAGCCCGACCAGGTGGTGGGGGGACTGGCGACACAGCACCCGGAGTCTAGAACTCTGCCTGCCAGGCCCGACGCGTCCCCCGCCGGGCCACCCCACCTCTGCAGCGCCGACCCCGAGGTCACATGCATCTGGCTGCCGCCTCCACAGACCACACACACCACCTCCTTCCTGCCCAGACTCCAAGTTCCGGACCATAGCCTGCATCCTGTCCACAAGCTGCCTAATTTAGCGTGGCGCGGGCTAACAGGACAGTGCCCTTGGCGGTGGATGAAGCCGCTAGCTTAGCCCTCGCTGTGAATGGCCAGGGTGGTCAAGCAAGGACCCCTGTCCCCGCCCCTGGGTATCTCAGCTCCCATTCTGCTCCCCTTTGATCCACTCCGCGACATGCAGCCAGTGGCTCCCTAAGGCAAGACAGGGGCCCTCCACGGTGGCTCTTCACCATTCAGGATAAAACCCAATCTCTTTACATATCCCCCAACTTGGGCAGTTGGACTAGGCCCTTGAAGGCTGACCTTGGCTTGCCTCTACAGCCCACCTCCCCACACCTCTCCGCCACCTGCTCCATCCTGCGGCCACAGTCACATCCTGCATTCTCTCCTCGAAGCCACTTCACATTCTGTTCCCTCTGCCTCGCACACTCTTCCCCAAACCCCACCCCCCATCTCCACTCTCTACCCAGCAGCGCCCCTTGCCAGGGTGTCTCCAACTCATCCGCAGGTCTCGATTTAGCACTGCACATGAGACTCTTCCCTGACCCACCAGGACTAGATTAAATATCCTAACCAGGCGCTGCAGTCACCCCCTATGCTTCTAATCCACACATCGATCGTATTCCTATCACTGCCTGCTTGCCTGTCTGTCTACCCCCGCAGACCATCGGCTGCGGCAAGGACCATCTGCACTGCCCAGCACATCATCTGGCATGCAGTGGGCAGGCAGTAAATACTTGTCAAATTAATGAATTTCAGACAAAGAAGCTGACATGACTTCCCAAGGCCACGTTCACCAGAGGGGAGCTGGGATGGGAACCAAAGTAGTGGCTTTGATTTTTCTGACTTAACCAAGGATAGGAGAAGGGCAAGGGCAATCCCTCAGCTGATCTTGTCCCGGCATAGACAGAAGCAGGACGTAAGCCAGGACACTCTCGGGAGAGTTTGGGACCCAGGAGAACACATTCAGGGCCAGGCTGAAAGCAGTTTGCTCAGCACACAAAGCGGGCAATGGGCTGCTCCGAAGGGTGCCATCTGGGGCAGGGTGAGCTCAGGGAATTCTCAGATTCCACGATTCAGGAGATGGGGGTGGTCTCGGCAGCGAACAGAGCAAGCTGCCCAATGCTTCAGGCTCGGTTTGGCAATTCGTCGATGTTCTTCGAGTTAATGCATTATTATGAGTTTGCATATTTATAATGTGCCCTCTAGTTATTAATGGTGATATAATGCCAACTGAGAAAACCAAGAGACCTCAGAAATATTTACATAGCAGCATAATTAAGACTCAGAGCTGAGTCACGGAGGGATCCTACTGATTTTCTGGGAGAGGAAAAAAATAGGACGTTGTGTCTTTACACCCTGCCCAACGTCTGGACCAGGCAGAAGCCCACTGTGCCTCCTCTAGAATCACCCTCTGCCATCAGCAGAAGACAGACCAGCTCTGAAACACAGAATCCCTGCCTCTTCTCAGCAGACTCAGCCTAGACCTTCAAAGTGATGGTTACCCGGTGCAGCACGGCTAGAGTCTGTGGAGCGGAGGCAGAACACGTGGTCCCTCCATGCCCCCAGGCTGCTCCAGAGCCCTCTCCACACTGACGTTCCTCAGAAAATCCTCAGAGAGGCCCAGGGTCCCCCTCAATACAGAAAGAAGAGCAGCGAAGCTCCCCCAGGCCCCCAACATCATTTTGGGGTCGGAGGCAACTGACCTCCTGCTGAGTGAGCCCCTCGCCAGGGCAGATGGCAAAGGATCAGCTCTGTCTTTCCAACAGGACCTGCCACCCAGGGTTTCCTCACACCCTCTGCTTCTTCCTCCAACCAGACTCCACTTTCCATCGGGAAAACTCTAGAGTTTGTTCCAGTGGGCTCAACCAGGATGTTTTCGTGTGTCTTTTAAAATTAAAAGGGAAAGAGGTTTTATTTTTATTATTTTTTTAATGTTTATTTATTTTCAAGAGACAGAGAGACAGAGCATGAGCGGGGAAGGGCAGACACAGAATCTGAAGCAGGCTCCAGGCTCTGAGCTGTCAGCCCGACGCGGGGCTCGAACTCACGAACTGCGAGATCATAACCTGAGCCTAAGTCGGCCGCTTAACCGACTGAGCCACCCAGGCGCCCCGGAAAGAGATTTTAAACATGGGGGAAATCAACTAATGAAAACCAACAAAACGTGCTCCATTAGTACAGTGGAATATTACTCGGCCATAAAAAGGAGTGAGGGATGCACAGACACGCTACAATGTGGATGTACCTTGAGAACATGATGCTGAGTGACAGAAGCCAGACACAAAGGCCACGTGTATGAGTCCATAGATACGAAATGTCCAGAGTAGGCAAATCCATAGAGACAGAGGTGGGTTAGCCGTCTTTTAGGACTGGAAGGGGTAAAGGGCCTGGGGTGATGGCTAAGGAATGGCTAAGGTTTCTTTTGGGGATGGTGAAAACCTTCCACAATTAACTGTGGTGATGGCTACACAATTTTGTGAATACACTAAAACCCATTGGGTTGTGCATTTTTTTTTAATTTTTTAAGTCTATTTATTTCTCAGAGATAGAGAGAGACAGAGCGTGAGCAGGAGAGGGGCAGAGAGGGAGATAAAGAACTCGAAGCAGGCTCCAGGCTCTAAGCTGTCAGCACAGAGCCCAACGATGGGCTCGAACCCACCAATTGTGACATATGACCTGATCCGAAGTCGGAGGCTCAATAGACTGAGCTACCCAGGTGCCCCTTGAGTTGTGCATCTTAAAGGAGTGAATTGCATGGTACGTGAATTAAATCTCAATTAAAAAAAAAAAAGCGTTTGGGAGAAATTCCTCTTTCTCCTGGAATGGGGCCTGAATCCTGGAATGTCTCCTAGGTCGGGCTCCAACAGGCGCCGAGGCAGAGTGTGAGCCTGCAGAGCCTCCTGGGGGCTGCCCCCCTCCCCACGCAGCCCCTCCCCGACTCCAAAAGTTCTAGCTTGCTCCTGACCCAGGAAGCTGCCGTGACAAGTCCCAGAAAGACCCCAAGACGGAAAATCTACATTCCACAGGACACAACAAGCAGTAACTAATGCCAGACACGCGGCATCGAGCTTGCAATAAATGTCATCCTGTTTGGCTTCTGAAAGGGTCTCTGATATGCAGTTAATGCCGCATTCAGGCTCCATCCAGCCTCCATCACAGGCGATATGCAAATGCGGCTTTTGTCACAACCGGCACTAACTCTAATAACTCCCAAAGTGAAAATGTTCCCATAAAAACCACCATAAAAAGCCCCTTATTTTACTGCCAGCTAAGTTTTCTTTACTTGTTGTCAGGACTTCCTCCTCACTGCTGATTAGCTAACAGGCGGCACGTCAGTTTTTCTTTCCTTTAGAGAAACCGGGGCACACAATCGCCAACCTGTCCCCTCCCTCCATCTGGAGCGCGCCTGGCTTCAGCTCCTCCACTGCCCAGCCCCCCCTGAGCTAAGGGGGCTTATAAACCACATTTACCTTCCCCAACGGGCGGCTGAAATGCATTGCCTTTGGTCTGCTGGTTGCACTCCCTGCTCAAGTGGGAATATAAAAATCAGCCTTATTTATAACAACAGAACACCTCTGTTACCCGGGTTAGACATGGCTCCGTGCCTACACGCGCACGCACACACACACACACACACACACACACACACACAAAATACACACGGGCATGCGCGCAAGGGCACTCGAACACACACAGGCCGACACACACTCACACACCACACACACATCGTGCTGCTTTTCCCAAAGCACTAAATGTCACATTCACCCCACAGGAAAGGGCACAGCCAGGCCCTCCCAGCTAGACCCTGCCTCTCTGTGCCTACGTGGGGAAACCTGCCTCTCTTCCAGCCCAGCACCGGGCACCCAGGTCAGAGAGGAGTGGGCAGGTCTCCAAAACTCTCCCTCTCTGTGTGAGAACACAAGTAAATCTCCACCTGCCACTCTGAGATCCTTGGAAGAGGCCTCAAACCTTTCCAACAGGAGACAACTCTTTCCCCCATCCGACCTGGCCTCCCCTCGCAGAGCCCTTACAGAAGATGACATGATGGAAGACCGTCCCCTGCTTTCCGCCACAAAGGCCCGCAGGCCTACAACTGACTTATCTCTGCAGAAGCCTTCTGATTCTCCTTCTGGAGAATTCCTGGTGGCATCCCGCAAGCAACACACACGAGCTGCTTCCACCAAGGGGTCCCTTGGAGAGAAGAATCCAGCCACCCCTCCATGCACTGCACAAGCACCAAAGCCAAAGGATGTCTGCAAAGGTTTCTTGCAAATATGTAGAAAGGAGTGAGGGAATCAGTCACCTTCCTATTTATGACCATTTGCCAGTGGGAGCAGCAAGATGAGAAAAGGCAGCCTCCTTAGCATAAAATGCATGTGTGGACCCATGAGCGGCCACTGCCAAGAGTACAGGGACCCCGACATGGGAGGAAAGCGGTCAGGACCACCACGTTTCCTGCCCCAGCAACAAAGACCTGAAGTCTCTGATGAAACGTTGAGTGCAGTGATTGTCCCAGGCTCCATGATGTGCAGGAGAAGCACACCCAGCAGGCAGATGCAATGCCCCTACCCGGGCAGTCTCTCGCACCCCGCCTTTACAAGCATCCCCCGGTCCCCTAGACGACCCTCCCTTCCTACTAAAGGCATCAGGGGCCCAGATCGCGGTGGGAGACGTTTCCGCTCGCTCGATTCCCCCACCCCCACCCCGGATTGGTGACCGTCGCTACCTCCCATCCCCAAAGGGCCCGCCAGCGCCCCGGGCCTCTACACCCGGCTGGGGTCCGCAGCGCCCCCCCCCGCCCAACCCCGTCGGGGGCTCGTAAACCCCGCGGGCAGGTGGAGCCCAGTTCAGCGCCCCCTCGCCCCATTCTTCTCCTCCTGGCAGCTCTGATTCCTTTACTTGGGGTTTTAAAGGTCATGTTCTCCGTCAGCGGAAACATTCTACATGACACTTCTGAGGCAGAGGCTCCTTTCAGAGGCATTTAATCCGAGAACAGGCACCCTCTGAAGAAAAGGGTTTATAGGGCACCGCTCAGGCGGCCTTATAAATCACACCGCCTCCTGCGGGCGGGCGTGATGGGGGCGCTGGCGGAAGGGAGGAGGCGGGAGGGGCGGGACAGAGGGGGGGGAGGAGCCTGGCCTGGAGGAGAGGGGCGGAGAGGGGAGGAGGGCAGGACCCTACAGAGGGGCGGGGCAAAGAGGGAGGGAGGGGCCTGGCCAGGACCAACCCCGAAGAAGTGGCCCCGAAGCGCGGGACCTTACAGGCTGGGAGGGTCAGCGCCCCTGCACCTGCTCCTGGGCCTGGGACCAAGGACGCTCACATCCAGGCCCACCTACCAGCCAGGGAGAGCTGACCCTGACCGAGCGAAGTGAGGCAGCCTCTGAAGAGGGTTTGGGGAGGGGCTGCCAGGCAGACAATGGGGGAGAAGGTGGTACCCGTCTGTGTCTGAGCAGAGACCCTGTGTGCCCCGTTCCCACTGTGCTCTGTGCCCAACACCGAGCAGACAGACGCCTGCTGTAAGCGTTATTTGTGTAATGAATACATAAAGGTGCCCGGGAGAGGCATGGAGGCCATCGAACCAGGAGACGCTGATGCTCCGTATAGGGGACGCTCCGTAGAGCAGACACCGCAGAGAAACAGCCCGGTGCCCAGGGCGAGGCGGGGGGGAGGTGCGTCAGTGGGACAATGGAGAGGGCCAACTGAGGCCAAGGGCTTGGTTGGATGTGACAAAAGAAGCCAAGATGATTCCCATCCAGGAAGGCTCTGGACTAGCTGCCGGGGAGCCTTCCACAGCCACCTGCTCTCCCACCCCCTGTGAAAAGGGCCCCCACCCTGCCTTGTACCAGGGCAACAACCTGCAATAACCTTGAGAAAGGTCCTCTCTGCCTGCCCCTCTCTTGGGGGACACCCAGCCAGACCCCACGTCCATGTTCTAAAGTCTGGTGCCATCCCGGGGAGAGAGACAGTCTTAACCCCAGTTTATGCCTGTGTCCAAACTCCAAGCCGGGCTGGCCTGTGCTACTCCTGTCCCTTGGAGGCCCAGGATGAATGGGCTTGGATCGATTCAATCAATCCCCTCAAAATGTTAAAAACCTGAGAAAGGTCACTGCCAGTGAATATTCCTTTCAGGAAGATCCATCCTGCTCACCCCACCCCCAACTCCCGAAATAGTCTCAAGGACACATGCCTGTGAGCCTGGCGCCCTCGTGCTCTTCCCCCAGGACCATAGGGAGTGGGCGCCATGCGGGCAGGGGACCGAAAGCGCCTGAAGACCAGGGACTCCCAGCAAGTAAACGGGCAGCTTCTGGCAAAGTCTGGAAGATCTTCTTGCCTACCCAGCACCCACATTCAGTCACAGTCTTAGCAGACCCCCTACCCCGTTTTGTGTGGGTATTTGCCATCTTCACTGCGCAGTCAGGATGCCAATGGGTCACTGGGCCAAGGAACCTGGGGGTGGGGGTGGGGTGACATGAAGACTGAAGATGAGTGAGCGCACCCAGCAGGCCGGCCCTTTGGCTCCTGCTGCCTGGGTCCCCGCTCCCCAGAGCTCTTCCAGCCAGTGCATCGGCTCTGCAAGTTAGTGGAAGCCACTTCTGCTTAATGTAGCTAGAGTTGGGTTCTGTGGCTCACAGTGAAGGAACAGACACCAACACCTGTGGGTGTTGCACCCCAAACACCTTTTCCAAACCTTCCTAAACTCAGACAAATTAAAAAAAAAAAAAAAGTGAAACAAGGATTAATTCCAGAGATTCCCCTAGTGAGAATCACTACTCACAGTCAGAGTGGACGTATCTGTAAGGCTGTGTTAAGCAGCTGTGGCCACCCACACTGCCTGGGATTTAAAATCCGGGCTCTACCACTCACTAGCTCTGTGAGATGGAGAAGTTACAGAACCTCTCTGAGCCTCAGTTTCCCCACCTGTGAAATGGAGGTAGTGAGAGGACTGATCTCACAGGGCAGTCACGAAGACTAAGTCAGTTCATCTACGAATGTAAAGGGCTCAGGGGAAGACCTCCATGTCATAAGTGCTCCGTAAGTCTCTGATGAATTAAATCAGATGCAATCCCCTAACAGTTCGTCATTTACTCATTCATCATTTATCGAGCACCCACTGCATGCACAGCGTTGCCCCAGGTGCAAGGACACGAAGGCAGAGTGGCAGGGGACCTGCCCTCGAGGAGTCTCTGTCGGCTGGGGAGAGAGACTTGTAAACACATAAATCCGAGTCCGATGTGATAAGACTATTCTGGAGGTATCAACACAGTGCTGTGGGAACACAGAGGAGGGGTGATTAATTTTGCTTCGGGGGCTGGGGGAGTCTTTGCAGAGGAGGTGACATTTGAGCCGGACTTTGAAAGACGAGCTCTCCACAGAACTAAATCTGGACCCGGTGCCAAGAGAGTCAGCCTTGGAAATCAATCCAGCCACCGGGGGAAGGGCAGTCGGCCGCAGGCTGACTTCCCACAGGCTCCCTGCCCCCAGGACAAGGACAGATGGGGCCTCAGCTCCCCGAGGCTGTGCGAGCCCAGGCTCTCCCTGGGTGCGGGGCCAGGCCTCTGTGTACAAACTGCCGTCTTGTCCCACGTCCAGGTGTCCGCTCACCTCCAGGTAAGAGCTCTCTGTCCAGGCGAACTCCCCAGTCTCCACCTCTTGAATGCAACTTGCATTTCCTTCCTCCGAGAACAAAAGTAATCCTGATTGTTTTAAGTTACATCCTCCTTTTGTAGAAGGCGTTACAGGTTTCAAGAGAGAAGAAATACAGATTATCTGTCAAGGCCAGAGCTTCCTCCCAGCTCCGCCACAAACCACCTGGTGACCTTGGGCTGCTAATTTAATTTCTCAGGCCTCAGTTACCACATCTGTAAAATGGAGTGACAGTTGCCGTGGGATGAAATGACACAGAGACGTGAAATTTTCAGAAATGTATCCAGGCAACGGTGGGCCCAACGGAGAGGGTTTCTAAGATACCGCACACCTCACACTTCACACCTGGTATGCAAGACCGCTCTCGGGAAACATTAGCTTCTTTTATTGCCTATACTCCCTTTCCGGGCACCTGACTTTTCTGTGCCTTGCCTCCCGAACCAGATTGTGACCTTCTGGAAGTCTAGGACACATCTCACTGGGACATACACTGCCGACAGTCTGGTTCTCAGAGCCCTGGGCCTGCTCTGAGCAAGTGGCTTCATGCAGGCTGGGGGCCAGACAGGTGAGCAGTGGTGCCCGATACTCCCCCCACCACTGTCTGCAAACCCCATGTCCCGTGGGGATCCCCCCAGCCTCCCCACATACACACACTCGTCTCTCCTTAGCGTTACTTCAACGGCCTGTTTGAGGAGGATTCTGGTCACCGCCTTCTCCCAGAGCACACTGTGTACAAATCTGTAATTTCCCCTGGATATCTATATAATTTTTTTCAGCACAAACCGAACCAAGGATGAACATGTTTTCAGGACTCTCTGCAGAATTGCTGATGTTATTTTCCAATTGTTGGCAGCAAGGACTCCACCAAAATACTCAAGGTCAAGAGACCAGCATGGTCCTGGGCAATCTGTACCTCTTAAAACAGTGACAAATATGTTATTTAATTTTAATGAGCTTTTTTGCATCTCAAATCTAATTACAGCATTATCAAGTACTGCTTTGAACTGCAGGTGGCTTCTCATTACGTGTGCAAAGCCTGCCACGAGCATTTTTCGTGAATACTAATAACTGCTTAATTTTACTATCTGCTTAAAAAAAAATAAAAACTCCCAGCGACTTATAAGGCTGGGCTTTATAAAGCATCTGCGGAGGGTGAGCCACACAGCAACACGGCTTAATTAAAAAAAATAAATACTGTATGTGGCCGCCCCGGAGGATGACAGCTCAGGAAGCGGCAGAGGCGCGGCGGACTGGGGCCGGGAGGAGACACACTCCGTGCACTTCTTGGAGGCTCTGTTTTATTGCAGGCTTATTGCATCACATTCAAATTTCCCAATTTGCTTGCGGTTCGGAGAGAACGGTTCCGTCAACAGATTTTCTGGGTGACGGACTTCAGTAATAGGCCTGGAGCTGGAGGTCCCTGAGGACACGCTCCAGAAATCGGCTGTGCGGACAGGTCCAGGGAGATGCCTGAAAATCATCACGAAAACGCTGTCGAAGAAGAACCCCAGCCGCCTCCTATCCACACCGCAGTGGGAAAGGGTGGAGGTGGCCGGGCTCTGGGGGAAAGGCTTTGTAGTCCCCGAGTGGAGAAAGTTACCGCGGCCCCGCCAATGGGTCTGTGCAACGCATGTCTGGGTTTTGCGTGTGTTCATTTATTTTGAAAATTGTTGGCGCTGAACTTCATCTTTTAAGGCCAGCTTCCTGGTTTGCACCTTCTCGGGGCGGGGGGGCCTAGGAGGGGCAGGTCAGTGCTGACACCCCCCATCAGTGATCTGCATTCAGGAAGATTCCAACAGTCTGCTCCTGGGTTCTGTTCCCACAAGTCCGTGCTGTCTCTGATCAGGAGTTCCTAGAAACCACAAGTCCCATCAGCACGGTAGGCTTGTCACCTGCCCAGACAGGCCATGCTATTGATCCAGCCACACGCTTCCTTCTCTTTCTCATTTCCTGTAGGACCAGCTCAGCAATCCCTCCTCAAGGCTGAGCCCGCCTGTGCCTCGCTCAGAGGTTACAAAGGTCAAGCCTGCCCACAGCCCTGCTCTCCACCTGCCTCCGGTCAAGCAAATAACGTCCCCCTGAAGATGCCCACGTCCCAATCCTCAGAACCTGTGAATGCGTTATGTCACATGGCAAAAGCGAAGTAAGACTGCCGATGCAGTGAAGGTTGCCAATCAGCTGATCCTGAGACAGAAAGATCAGATTATCCGGAATGCCCAGTGTAATCCATACAAGTCCTTAAGAATGGAAGAGAAAGAAGGCAGAAGAGTGGGTCAGAGAGCCGTGACATGAGAAGGACTCCACCCACCATTGCTGGCTTTGAACATAGAGAAGGGGCCGCAGGCAAGGAATCCGGGCCCCCTAGAAGCCGCCCCGTGCACACCTTGATTGTAGCCCACTGAGGCCGGTGTCAGACTTCTGACTTGGGAGCTGCAAGAGAATACATCCGTGTTGTTTGAAGCCGCAAGTCTGTGGTCCTCTGTTTTGGCAGCGACAGGCAAGAAGTATGGTGCTGAGTGCTGGTCTGCAGATGGGCATCGGGGCCCCCCTGGGAAAGCATCACCCCGTCAGGCTGCCAGCAGCGGGGTGGGGGGCAAAAACACGTGTAACGACCTACCTACAGTCTCCGTCCTTCTTCTGGGACTTGTGGTGCGCGAGGTTCTCTTCCAGACAGCGAGCAGAAGCAAACTCCCATCACTTCCACCCAACCTCGTGGCTTTGTGGCTTCCGTGGCCCACATCCACGGTGTCCCGCCTCAGGTTTTGTCTTTGCCCAAGTGGAGCTGAAGAGTAGCAGACCGCGCTGGCCCGCCCTGGAGGACGGCAGAAAGTCCCCTGGGCCCCCACCAGGGCCACACTCACCGGACACTACTTACTAATGACTTAAGCCCCACCCAGCCACTGGCACACTGCCTCCACCTGAACTCGCAGAAGGCCCGGCCTCGCCTTGGGCAGGACAGCATCCCTGATGCCAACCTGTCACATGATGCTCTGCTGCCAGGTCCCTGATGACAGAGGGACTTAATGGGCCAACACTGGGCCCTTTGTTTTTATAAGAGAACAAGTGGTTCATGACAAAGAACAAAGTTTCCTTCTTTATGGGGCCATCCTTGGTGCTCCCTCTCCAAGCCCATTAAAGCCTAGTTATCTCGCGCAGCACCGCCACACAGGTACCGTTGCCACCGACAAGTTCATTTAGGAGAATTTATGGCCTGATTGTGCAGCTGTTGCCTTCTGAGTCAGTTTTAAGAGATTGTTACACAAGCAGTGTCATAATTTAGTCATGTTTTCATCTCACAACTGTACTGTAATTACTGCTGTTAACAGCGAACGGTAAACAAGAGCATGAGGAGGGCCAGCCAAAGGGAGCGCTAAAACACGGTGGCCGGGGCAAGGCAGAGGGAGGGATGTCATCTGGGACCCTGCAGAGCTCCCCGGAGAGCCCACGCTGACCCAGCAGGCCCTCAGGTGGACCGCGGGGTGCACCTGAGCCAGCGCCTGGCGGAGACAGGGGTGGAGTCCCGCCTGCCTTCCAAATTCCTACCAGGTCTGGGGTGCTGAAGGGGCTGCCAGAGCAAGACCCCGGATGGTTCTGGACTTGGGGGTTGGGGGCTACAGGTAGAGTGCCTGGAACAGAGCAGGTGCTCAAGCCACAGTATGCTGTGGGTCCCCAAATGAGACCCTGCTGCAGCACCTTCTCAAACAGAAAATACCAGAAGATGCTGCTGCCAAGAGCCGGGGGTAACCACAGAGGCAGCACTGAACCTCGATTCCTCTGATGCGTGGCTTCCCCGCTGGCTGTTGCCTGCAAGATTATTTATTTGCACAGAAAGGCCCCACTGGAGCAAACCTGTCGGAGTGCTCCCACTGGCCACGGAGGTCAGAGCCCATGGTCCTGGCAGCCAGGCTCCAGCCAACCCAAACCGCTTCTTCCCCACAGGCGGCAAAACGGGAAGCCTCAGGCCCCGACCGGAGCGAGGAAGGGCTCACTCAGTGAAGCACGATCCCAACGTGGAACAAGGGCTGGAGACACACACGTGGTCCAGGCAGGGCCCTTGGAGAAAGCAGTTCCCGCCACACAACCACGGCAACAACAGTGTAATCCTGAGGGCCATGCCTGCAGCAGCAGCCCCGGGTGCTCTGACTCTCCCCAGGGTCTAGAGAAACTAAGTAGCTCATCTGGGGCCACAAGGCCAGGCTTCCACCCAGATCTAGCTGACCCCAAAGCCATGTGCCATCTGGACCTGGCCTGGGGCTGTCAACAAGCAGCAGCTACTCTCCCCAACCCCATGTCCGACTCTGAACCAGAGCAGACCCCAAACATGTGAAGGCACAGGTGCTTTGAACCCCAGGTCAGAGGAGGCACGGAGGGGACAGAAGAGGTGGAAAGATGCGCAGCAGGTGCAGCACCTGGGGCCTGGCGTCATCTATCCTTGGGGGAGGTCCCGTGGGCACTGTCCACCCTGCCCCCCCACCCCAGCTCACTCAAAGCCATGATTAGTGGGAGCTGATTAGGGAAAGGTCGGATGCTCTGCAGAATCCGGTGGCTAACAAGGCTGGAAGACTCATTTCCAGATTGCCGGAGCCGCAGAGAAAAATGGAAGGTCCGGAGACAACAATCAATAAACACGAAGCCCTTGTAACGGAGGAGAATAAAGATCATGAAGTGAAGAGGCATTGACACAGCGACCAGGAAAGCAGGTGCAGACCGAGAAAGCGCAGGGCCGGAGCCCAGCAGCCTCCTCCCTGAAGCCCACCCTGGCCAGGAGCCGCTCTGCTCTAGGCAAAGAGCGAGAAGCAGGGGTGGCAGCGGCCCAGCCCCCTGTGCTCAGAAACAGGCGCCCGCTGGTGCTGTTCCGACTCCCAGCTGCCTGGGGGCCCCACCGGACTTTGCAACAGGCTCATGTTCCTTAGGGGCTCGGCTGCCGAGCTCAGAGCCTGTCACCTGTGTTGCGTCGGACAAGTGACATAATGTCTCTGTTTCTCACAGACCCATCGGCAGAGTCCCCACCGCCAGGCTGCTGCTCTGAACCAGGTACAGGCCTGGCACACTGTGGCCACGCCATCAACAGGAACTCCCGTTCCCGTCCTGCAAAGCCAACTCAGCCCTCAGAAGCCGACAACACACCTGTCACAAAATACTCATTTGGGGGCTCGAGAAGTGATGTGGGGGATCCACTCTGGGTAACGAGATATTGGGGCTTGCGGGATGGGTAGGACAGAGCTGTGGTTTATGAGAATACATAGAGTCAGGGGTCTGAGGACAACAGACCCCACCCTGGGGCTTCCCCCCCATACACACCCCCCGCCTTGGACATGAGTGGGAGGCCCCTTCTCCGCTGCACTGGGCACCAAGTGAATGCTCTCCAACCCCACGACCATCTGGGGTCCGGGGCCAAGCCGGTACTCAGCTCCCCACATGGCGCCCAGCGCCTCTGCAGACAGACCTCACCCCTTTCCGGCCTGCGCACTGGTCAATCGTCAAATTGACATTCAAACAGCTGCGACATGGGACTGGCTCTCCCCGGCTAGCTGACTTTCCGCAAAATGATGAGAAAATAGACAAGTACAATAAATACAGTGTGTGTGTGGCTGACGCTGGCGGTCAGGGTTCAGGCCGCGTCAGGGTCACTCCTCAGGAAAGGGCCTGAGGCTCCCACCCCAAGGCCCCAACCACCGAGGTCAGGGAGGCAGGCCTGGGCCCTGAAATCCAGAACCTCCGGAGAAGCCGGGCACTGGAGCCTCTCCCTCGGAGGCCAGCGCGTACCTCACGGACTTTCACATCAGCGCTGGGTTTTTACGCCAGTATAATGCTCAGCCATTTTATGTGGGATTATGCACTGTGTGTACCAAAAAGCTCATAAAAAAGAAAGAAAAAAATTGAATGAACATTGTTTTTAAAAGGCCCTTAAAAGGCTATAAAGTGCAGTGACTTTCATACCCTTGGGTTTTTTCCATCTTGTATTAGAGAGTCCCTTAATCAGAGCAGACTCTGGGCATAAGGAGGTGACGAGGAGGTAAGGGTGGATTCCAAGGTCAGGGAGATGGGAAATTCTGGAGCAAGCTGGCTTCCTGTGGGCACCGCCGGGCACAGGCTTAGGTCCTGAGCCCCACGCCACACCCCCCCATGAGGCAGTGAGCCCTGAGCCAGGAAGGACTTGTCGCTGGGAGAGATCCGATTCTCCAGGCACGTGGTCTGTGAAGCCACAGCCTCTGGGTGTGATGGTGACAGTGCCCCTGCCAGAGTGCAGAATCCCTTTTGCCTGAGGGAGAGGCCGCCGCGCAGGGCCAGGGACTGAGGACACAGAAACATGGGTGACATGGACCGCTGAGGTCTTGGCCATATTCCTGAGTCTGGATCCCGGCCCCTCCTCGCTCTCCAGGTCTCTGCACAGCTCCTCAGGGCCTAGTGACAAGCATGGCGAAGGCAGACTGTTCTTGACAGTTTCTAGAATCCTTGTCCCCCTCAGACGGGCCCAACTCCACATAGGGAATCTATGCTGAATTCCTCAAAGCTAGAACAGCGATGTAAAAAGAAAACAACGGGGCGGCTGCAGGATGGGCTGTTAGGCAAACATTAAAAATCGTGTTTGCAAAGACTATTTAATGACTAGGGGACAAGCTCACAATACGTTGTTAAATAAAAAAATAAGCTACCAAAAATATGACCCCAGTTTTATGAAACAGAACAAATACATGTCTAGACAGAAGGGGGCTGGAAGGAAACAGACCACAATGTCAACAGTGGTGATCTCTGGGAGGGGAGGTCTGGGGGTGACCCCCATTTTCCTCCAGACTCTTTTCTGTATTTTCTAAATTCCCTGCAATGAATAATTATTTTATAATAGGGCTTGATTATGGTAAAATAAATTAAATATTTAAATGATATCTCTTCCCAAAGAAAACTCACCATTTTATGCCATTTGATGCCAGAAACACCTAAATAGCCCCATGTTATGTTTCCCTTTTCTTTTTCTTTCTCTTTTTTTAAGCAGGCTTCATTCCCAGCATGGAGCCCAGTGCTGGGCTTGAACTCATGACCCTGAGATTAAGATCTGAGCTGAGATCAAGAGTTGGACATTTAACCGACTGAGCCACTCAGGTGCCCCATGTTTTCCTTTCCTGTACAGCTGTCCCCACAGACCGAAGGCACCGGAGGGTGCACACAGCAGTGGGGGTCCGCTGGGAATAGGCTGGACAGGTGGTTCAGGAGGTCAGCAAAGTGCTGCAGGGGCGGGGGGAGGGGAAGCCTGCCCGGACACAGATGACAACACGCTCCACCGCCACTGGCACTCCGAGGTTTGCAAGACACCCTCACCCTGGACCGTCCCAGGCTCACGACAGGGCAGGAGGCGTTTCCCAGGACGGGGCTAGGCTCTCTGCCAGGGCCACAGCAGGGAAGGACAGGGCCCAGGAAGGCCCAGTGAGGGCTCTGGATTGCTGCAGCCTGACTGGAGGGGAGGAGGAAGAGCAGAACCCCCCCACAGCCCACCCCCACCCCTGCCCTGAGGGCCAGGAGAAGATTAAGGTCCCCCAAGTGCCTACACCAGGCTGGGGCTTTGCAGAGATTGTCTCTTCTGGTCTTCCTAACAGTCCCGTGACATAAAGATGCCTCTTATGACGCCCAATTCACAGACCAGAAAACCGTGATGTGTGTTCCTTCAACCAGAATCCACTGCGCCCAGTGTGTGCCAGGTCTATACCAGGGATTTCTGTGCCCACCACACTGAATCCTCACAATCCCCCTGTGAGGTAGGGAATGGGTCCCAAAGTTTAGAGAGGAGAAAGCCAAGGCTCAGAGAGGTTAAGTGACTTACCTAAGGGCACACAGTCAGTAAGATGCAAAGTTAGCATTCAGTAATGGATGGACGGACTGACAGACGGATGGGGCCCATCTGATCCAGGGCCCGGCCCTGCAGCCTCCGCTACAGGCAGCTGTCACACCCCTGTCTTCACTGTGACTCCCAAGCCCGTCCACCGTTTGACCCCACAGAAAAGTGGGAACAAACACATTTCCCTCCTCTGGGGCCTTGTCCTTGGGCCCTCTCAGGATTCCTGACCCCAAACCAGCTACAGAGAAAGTGTCTGCAACTCCCAGCCCACAACCGTGAGGAAAAGTGAGATGAAGCTGATTCTGTAGCCTCCTCCTTCTGCTCCCGGATGACGGCCAGGTCCCTGTTTGCAGGCTCTCCCCCAGCAGAGCCCTCAGCAGTCAGCACGGGCCTCGGGGAGACCGGCGGACACCCCCGCGGCGGGGAACCCCCCTCCCTCCTCTTCGAAGAGCTCTCACCCCACCTTCCCCTCCTCCACTGTGATCGCTGCTGGGACCCACTCTCCGCCCTGGCAGCATGTGGCAGGACTGCCTCTCTGTCCCACCTGGTGGGGGAGGGGGTGGGCAGCACAGGCCAGGGGACTAGTTCCGTCTGGCCAGCGAGCATCGAGGTAGCACATCGCTTCTGGCCGGAACATTCAATAACCAGGTTAAGATCCCAAGGCTCTCGCTTTCCCTCTTGCAATCAACATGTAACCAACATGTGACCAACATGCTTGAGAGAGGGGATGCCCCGTCAGCCCCGTCCCCGAGTGGCCCCAATGAGCCCAGTCCCTGCCCACCTGCAGCGAGCCTGAGGCAAAAGTGGCAAGTCACCTGCTGCCGTTTCAAGTCACTGAGACTTGGGGGCCACCGTCCCCACAGTCTATTCCAATATGCAGTTTGGAGGAAGCCTGGTTCAGAAGGCACTGGGTTCCTTTTTCACCATTCGGAGTCCCAAAGCTCCCAGCCTTGGAATCCAAGGGAATACCTCACTATCTATAATTTAAATATATAAGACCCCATCAAGATAGGAGGCTGCCAAGGTGTCACAGGAGGTGACAGCCTCCACAGGTCCCAGGGTCCTCTTAGCAATTGAGCTTATATGCAAAGGGAGAGTGGGGAGGGGGTAGTCTGGGAACAGAAGGTCATCCCCTTCCTTACTTCCTCTTCCCTAAGCTCTCCCAACCAACGCTGTCCCCCCATGAACCTGTGCAGATGAGGCCCAGTATCCATGAGGCAATGGCCAGTGGCTGAGCTGAGAGCCAGCCAGCAGAAAGGTCCAAGGACTCCACCATTTTTTGGCTTCGTGGGGCCTGGAGTCGGGCACACGTGGATTCCGGTCTGGCTACCATCTTTCTGCTGTGCGGTCTCAGCAGAGTAAGCTTGCCTGTCAAGTGGGGAAGGGTAGCACCTGCCTTTCTGAGGCCGGTCGTGAGCCCCAGATGCCTGACGTGCCATTGGCGATCCTCACGTGTCACTGCCCTTCCCTCTTGTGTGGCCTTGGGGATAATTCCAAAATTCAGTGCCCTCTTTTGAAAAAAAATGAGCTTGGAAAGTGAGCTCCACAGCGACAAAATTGTGGAAGGAAAAGACTAACTCACGTGCTAAAGGTCATACAGACAGCAGGTTGCCAGGGGTCGGACTCCAACATCCAGACTCTGCCCACCCCGATCCAGGGCTCAAGACAGCAGGGTCAGGGCGGGCTGGAGAGGCCGCCAGCAGCATCTCGCCGTGCACCCGCTCTTTGGCTTTGGCAACTCCGTCCCTGCCTTCGGGGAGTTCTGTAATCTGGGAGCAAAAGGTTGCCTCTTGGAATAAAACGGGAAAGGAAAGTCATAAAGAGGCAGCCTTCTCTCCCCGGAACTCTCACCCACGGCACCTCCCACGAGGTCTGCACAGAGGGGACCACCCTCTGTGCACCTGTCCCCATGGTATCTGGTGCTGCCCTGAGCATCCAAAAGGGATCACCTGTGATGTCAGTAGACAAGGCTGCGGTGCCATGTGGGACCCGGCCCCGGCCCCGGCCCTGCCTGCTGGAAACGCTGGGACCCCAGTGGTTCACAGACCCCCACAACACCCTGACTCGCTCCCCGCAGGGAACACCCAGGTGCGGGGCTGAAGTGGGAAGGACTTAACCCATTTCGGTTAATCATCAGGTCTAAAGATAAAGTCGGGGAGGGGATTAGTCACGGGGACTGGATTAGTCAGACTTCTCTCAGAAACGGCAGGAGTTTGTGAGAACAGGTCTCTGCTTTCCCTGCAAGATTATCCAGCCTCTCCCGACAGCAGCTAGGCCAGAGCAGGGAGGGGGGGATAAGGTGTCACGGCAAGGGGTCGAGTCTCCAGGAGTGATGAAACCCGGCAAGGCTGGCCTTCTGGGAATCATGCTTTTTCCATGTTTGTTTCCCTTTAATGAATTTCCTTAATCATTTCAGGTCTTCCGGTGCAGAAACAGCAGGTACAATTTTCTGGGGTCAAACGCCTGGGTTTGAGGAGAGATCCCGCCATTTATGAGTAGCATGCATGGAGCCACTTAGCCCCTGTCACCGTCAATTTTCTGAGCAATAGCAAGTAGTGCTATTGAGGGAGGATTAAACAGAACATTGTATGTAAAGTGGTCAGCCCAGCGTCTGGCGCGTGGAAGATGTTCAATCCACAGGACGTCCCAGCCCGTCCCTACCATACCAACATTCCCCAGGGGCCAGGCAAGTCACTCGAGCTTTCTGAGTACCAGCTCCTCATCAGTAAAATGGGCACACTAAGACTCATCCCTCTTATCTACCAGGGCTGCTAGAAAATGAAGTGAGATACTGGAAGAGGAAGCCTTCAGTAGAATGCACAAATGTTACAGTTTCCATTTTGCTGTCCTGCCTATACAGGGACCTATGGGGAGTACCCAGCACACAGAGAGGAACTTAGTGAGAGAAGCTCATTATTTAGCCATCTGAACGTCATCAACCAGGTTGGCCCTGGTCTGTCTCCAAGTGCCCACCATATATAGAAATGACACAACTGGATGAGAAAGGGCTCTAACAAGTAAACTATAGGTAGCAATTCTGGGCCGGCCCCACAGCTCTATCACTTGCCAGCTGTGTAACCTCAATTTTCTTAATCTCTGTAAAGCCTCAGTTTGCCTATCAGTCAAATGGGAATAAACATTATAATTACTATACTGGAGTGATGTGAGCATTAATTAATATTCATTTATTTATTCCTTCAATTCAGTGTTTTACTTGAGGTTCTAGCCAAGGAAATTAGGCAAGAAAATAAAATAAAAGGCATCCAGATTGGAAAGTGAGAAATAATACTATCTCTATTTGCAGATGAGATGATCTTATATATAGGAAGTCTTAAGGAATCCACATATAGGAAAAAAAACTATTATAAACAAGTTCAGCAAGGATGCAGGATACAAGATCAATATACAAAAATGAGCTGCATTTCTATACACTTGCAATGAACAAGTCCAAAAATGAAATTAAGAACACAATTCCATTTGTAATAACATCAAAAATGATAAAATACTTATGAATAAATTCAACAAAAGTAGTACAAAACGTATACTCTGAAAACTACAAAACACTGTTGAAAGAAATTAAAGAAGATGTAAATAAAGAGACACCCAGGCTCACAGACGTCCATGATCATGGATCTTAACAGTGTTAAGATGACAATATTCCCCCAAACTGATCTACAAATTCAACACAATCTGTATCAAAATCCCAAGTGGCTTCTTTGTAGAAATTAACAAGCTGATTCTAAAATTCATATGGAAATAGAGGAATTCAGAATAGCCAAGACAATCTTGAAAACGAAGAATGAAGTTGGAAGTATCACACTTTCCAATTTGGAAATTTACTACAAAGCTGTAGTAAGCGCGACAGTGTGGTACTGGCAGAAGGATAGATAGATCAATGGAATAGAACAGAGAGATAGATATACAGATCAATGGACTAGAACAGAAGGATACATATACGGATCAATGGACAAGAACAGAGAGTTCAGAAACTAACCCTCCCATTTATGGTCACTTGACTTTCAACACGGGTGCCAAGATCATTCAATGGGGAAAGACTAGTCTTTTCAACAAACAGTACTAGGACAACCAGATATCCACAAAAGAATGAAGTGGGACTCCTACCTCACACCATATACAAAAACAACTCAAAATGGACTGAAGACCTAAATGTAATAAAAAAATAAGTTAATCTAAAAATTAAAATTTTAAATTTTAATAAAAATTTAAAATTAAAAATGAGCAAAGGAGGGGCACCTGGGGGGCTCAGTCAGTTAAATATCCAATTCTTGATTCGGGCTCAGGTCACGATCTCATGGTTTGTGAGTTCTAGCCCCACACTGGGCTCCACACTGACAGCACAGAGCCTCTTTAGGATCCCCTCTCTCCCTCTCTCTCTGACCCCCCTGCTCGTGCTCGTGTTCTCTCTCTTTCTCTGTCTCTCTCTCTCTCAAAATAAATGAATTTTTTAAAAATTAGCACAGAATCTGAATAGACAGTTCTTAAAAAAAAAGATAACCAAATGTAAGACATACAAATATGCAAATGGAAGATGTTCAAAATCATTAGTCATCAAGGAAATGTAAATCAAACCACAATGAGACATCAACTCACCCAACAGGATGACTATAATCACAAAAGAAAGGTAAAGTTGGGGAGGATGTAGAGACTCTGGAATTCTCATACACTGCTGGCAGGAATATAAAACAATCTGGCAGTTCCTCAAATGGTTAAACATAGAGTTGTCACATGACCCAGCAAATCCACTCTGAGCTATACACCCGAGAGAAATGAAAACATATGTCCGCACAAAACAGGATTGTGCGTGAATGCTCATAGCAGCATTATTCATAATAGTCAAAAAGTGGAAACAACCCAAACGTCCACAACTGATGAATGATAAACAAAATATGATATATCCACGCAGTGGAATATTACCCAGAACAGGAAGGAACGAGGCACTGACACGGGCCACAGCACAACAAAGATGAGCCCTGAAAACACCAGGCTAAGGGAAAGAAGACCGAACATTATATGACTCCATTTCTGTGAAATGTCCAGAAGAGCATAATCTATACAGCTAGAACGTAGGGCCAGGGAGACTGGGGAGTGACAGCTAAAGGGGTGCTTTGGAGGGTGATGAAGGTGTCCAAACACTGGCAGTGCTCGTGGTTGCACAACTGTGTGACTATGATAACCCTACTGAACCATACACGGAGGAATGAGCCTTGTGCTATATGAATTATGTCACAACAAAGCTGTTACCAAAAAAGGACGCATGTATTCACTGGACAAGTGTTTACTGAGTACCTATGATGTCCCAAGCACTGTTCTAGGTGCTCAGGAAACATCAGTGAACAAAACAGAAAAGATGTCTGCCCCGAGAGTAGGAGACAGATAATCAACATAATAAAGTAAATCACGTGGTAGGGTAGAAGGTGACGCTATTTTATGCAGAGGAAGGGGTATGACACAACATGAAGCAGGGTGAACAGAGCGGGTGTGTCACTGGAACAAAGCCTTGAGGGAGATGCCCGAGGAAGCCTCGAAGCCCTCGGGGAAGAGTGTCCCAGGCGGAGGGCGCAGAGGGAACAGTCGTGTCTGGGCCGCAAGGCAGGAGTGAGCCCACATGTCCCTGGAAGAAAGGAGAGCTCGGTGTGGCTGCAGGGCGGCGAGGACTGAGGATGGGTAAGAGAGGCAGGCGGGAGAGGTCCTCACGGACCCTCGTACCTGGGGCGTGGGCTTCTCAGCAAGAATTAGAAGGCCACAGTGGAGCAGAGGACTGTCGTGGTCTGACTTGTTTTGTTTGTTTTTTTTTAAGTTATTTATTTGAGAGAGACAGAGACAGTATGAGCAGAGGCAGGGCAAAGAGAGGGAGAGAGAGAATCCCAGGGAGGCTCCACGCTGCCAGTGCAGAGCCAGACACAGGGCTCAAACTCACCTAACCATGAGATCACCACCTGAGCTGAAACCAAGAGTTCAAAGCTTAACCAACTGAGCCACCCAGGTGCCCCAATGGTCTGGCTCGTCTTAAAAGAATCACTCCGTATCTGTACACTCATGTTCACAGAGCATTATTCACAACGGCCAAATGGTGGCAACGACCCAAGTGTCCGTTGATGGATAAACCAAATGTGGTCGATCCGTACATGGACTGTTATTTGGCCTTAAACGGGAAGGAGATTCTGACACCTGCCACAACATGGACGAACAGCGAGGACTCTATCACGCTCAGAGATACACACCAGTCACAAGACAAACACTGTGTGATCCGATTTATATGACGAACACAGAGGAGTCAAATTCAGAGGCAGAAGGTGGAACAGTGGGGGTGGGGCCTGGGGGAGGGGAGGGGACTTAGTGTTCCATGGAGGCAGCCCCCCAGCTTTGCAAGACGGGGAAGTTCTGACGACGGACAGTGGGGGTGGCCGCGCAACGGCAAATGTACTCAGTGCCGCCGAACTGCACACTTAAAATGGTAACTTTTACATTACACGTATTTTACCACAATTAAACACAATTTGTAAAAAAAAGAGTCACTCCGGCTGCCCAGCTGAGTCTGAAGGGAGACAAAAGTGGGAAATGAGTCGGGGGCTGGAAATCATTACCAGCGTCCGTCCACACCTAATCTCTGGCACAGGACGGGTCCCACTTCCCTGTTCTCTGCAGGTAGGTGTCACCTGCATTCAATGTCCCCTAGCCTCTTCCCCTCTACCTTGGGAGCAGTCATCGCGTGTCAGGGAGTCAGCAGGAGAGAAGGGGGCCAACGCTGAGCCCTGAGGCCTCCAGAGGAGACCGGGGAGCAGCCGCCAACAAGGTGAGAGAAAATCTGCTGGCCAAACTATTCCAGCGGGGATGGAGGAATCAGCTGTGTCAAATGCTCTGGCGGGTCAAGGGACAGGAGGACGAACGACTGCATCAGCCATTGGACAGGTCCCTGTGACCTTGACAAGGAGTAACACCTACAGCGTGGTCAGCACGTTGCCCAGCACACGGAGGGCCTCCATGGAAATTACCAGTATGTGGGAGGGCTGGGCCCCTTGCATGAACATTCTCAGTCTGCCACGGGGCACATCTCGGGCCACCGAGGTGCTCCCCGGCAGCATCTCTGGTGGGGTCTGGCCCATCGGCATGACTCTCAGCCAGGGCGGCCTGAGACCACCCAGCTGTTGGCCACCTGCCTGCCCCGTGTGGCCCCACACCGGGTGGGCACGTTGGCATCGCTGGCCAAGGGGCAGCCGCTGGGCCTCCGGGGACAGCACTCTGCCTTCCGAGTCCACTCCCTTCCCTGCCGGTTGCACAAAGAGCCCCTGGTTTTAACTCTGAGGTTTACCCACCAGCCAAATGAAGAGGAATATTTTATAAAATTGTAATACTGCATGAAATTGCTAAGTACATATATAAGGCTAATGTCACTGTAATATTAAAATACTAAATTCATTTATATACTTTTTATTTAAATTGCTGGGGCAACTTGCCAGAATTGATTAAAAATTCTGAACAGGGTGTATTGTATGGGCCAATTATGAAACAGGGTGTAAGCACTGTGAACAGCACTGTAATATGCAGAAGACCATTTGTAAAATGAGATTTCTTTAAACACACACACACACACACACACACACACACACACACACAGGTGAACAGAGAATCAGGGCACAGAGGCAGGCTTTTGTGCAGCCGTGGAGTCATAAAACATTGGATGAGGCCCCCCAGGAGGCCAGCACAGCCCCCTGCCCTACACCCCGTGGCCAGTGAGGCTGGCTCTACCCTCGCTCATTCACAGGTCTCCTGCCTTTCCAGGCTCTCTGGTGGCATGAATTTATCATGACATCAGCCTCCCAGCTCTCCTTCTGGAGTCTCGGGAGAGAGCCCCGGCCACATCCGGAGCGGCCACACCTGGCTTCTGGCCCATCCCAGGCACCGCCTGGCTGGGTGAGGTTACAGGGTCCTCGGTATTGCCTCCAGCCATCCGGAGGTCACCCACAGACCACTCTGAGCCTCGGACCGCTGCTCTCAGACTGGCCACAGTCGGCCTGCAGGCCTGCCCAGAAGCATCAGGCCACTAACGCCCCAGGAGTGACTCAGCCCATGCCCACTTGTCAGGATGTCCCACAGACACCCCAGGCAGGCTGGAGTGATAACAGTGACTGACGAAGGAGACAAAGCCGATAGTGACACTTGCAGAATAAACACCTACTGTGGCCTTCTCTGTCCTCCCTGCCATGATCCACGGCACACTATCAAACCCGATTTCCACTGCCTCTGGAGACCTTGGATCGTTACTCGTTCTGGACCCTCAGCTCCCCAGAATGCCCATCCCTTCCTTACACTCAGCAATCCACAGCCCCTGGCTGGGCACCAGCCTGAGCAGGCCTCCGTCCCACCTGCCCGTTGGGATGTCGAAGGCCCCACACAGACAAGGTGAAGCCACCAGGATGCTTGGCACTGGCCACATGGCTGACGTGGGGCTGCTCCCTGCCCTTGAGGAGCTCGAAGTTTAGGGAAGGAGACACTTACTCCTCCATCCACCCACCCATCCAATAAGTATTTGTTGCATGCCTGCTGCACGCTGTGCACTATCTGGTTGTCAGAGACCCTGGGATGAGCAGACAAGCTCCCTGATCTCCTGGAGCTTACGTGAGAGCGAGGAGACAAGTACTAAGAAAAACCCTGGGAGAGTAAGTGAGGGCCAAGGTTTGAAAACAAAACCTTGTGATGTGATCCAGAGTGAGCAGGATTACCCTGGTTTGGGCAGGTAGGAGGAGAGGCCTGAGCAGCAAGAACGGTGGGTCCAGCGACAGAGGATCAGAGAGTCCTGGACAGCTGAGGGCCAGGCAGGAAGGACTTCCCTTGGGGCCGGGGGGGCTGCGAGGGGCCAGGCGCTGGCCCACGTAGGGGGCTAACTCCACGCCGCGTGCACGGGGCGGCGCTGGGTCCTGAGCCCAGCCTGTGGGCGGCGCTGTTGGCTCCAACACCCATGCACACATCACCATGGTGATTCCCTTCCATCGGAAAACAATCGTGTTTATTTTCTCTTCTACATTCTGGACTAAGGCCATATGATAATTACAAAACGCACAACCCATAATGTGTTCTAAACTGTCTCTGCATACTCTGTGGTTTTGGAATAATACATAAAATGCTTAATAAAAATTAATGTGGAAAGGAGAGTCATCAGCCTCACTTGGAAATAAAATCGGTATTAATTTCTTTGCCCATAGTTTCCCTGATACACTAGTCATGACGTGGCTCGTCTCCTCAACCTTTGCTATGATCCACGCGGGAGACACCTGCTCCTCTGGCAGTAACCTCAGGTCCTGATGGCCCTGGGGTCCGGCAGTGATGCACGTGCACACGGTGGCCAGCCGCCACAGCTCCCTGGCACGCATCAGACGCTGTTGGTTACTGTTTGCTGAAACTGAGAGACTCGGAGCTGGAGGGCCCAGGGTCACTGGGAGCCAGGGTGAGCCCCCAGATCCTGCCCTGAGTTCAGGGCTGCAGCAGCAGAGCAGGGAGCAGCGTGTGGCTGCATGCAGTCGTGGCCAGCAGGCACCACAGTCAGGCGTCAAACCAGTCTGGGCCACTGGGTGCCAGAGGAGGGCACGAAAGACCAGAAATACAAAGGTCAGGGCCACGCTGTTTGTAAGGGGCGGCGGGTGACAGACCACTTAGGAGACCTGGGAGGATGGCGCTGCTGAGTGTCTGTGCCCAAGGCCCGAGAGCGAAGCCTTTGATGCCCTGTCCCCACCCCCACCCCCCAGCGGCAATGGCCCCAGTGCTGCCAGGACAGAGGTCACACCTGCCCTGAGGTACCCCGCCACCAGCTGTGACTCTGTCCTGGTCCCTCAGCCAGGACCCCGCAGCAACTCCTCTGGGACCCCTCGAAGCTCTGGGTCCTCTCAGAGGCCCTGGTCCCTGGAGCTGAAGGGGTGTCAGCCTCTCGGGGAAAGGAATCCCTAAGTGTTAGTCTTCAAACTTGAGACTGCTGACATCCTCAAACTGTTTCCTGGAGGAGAAGAGAGTTGGCTTTCTCGGTCCTTCCTTTACCCTACAAAATTAAATGTATGTGTGCACATATTAGGTGTGACTGAGAGAGTGAGCTCCAGGGCCCGGTTCCGCCACTCACCCGAACTTGAGTTTTCTCATCCGTAAAATAGGCAGAATAATATCAACCCGAGGGGGGAGAGTGGGGGGGGGCGGTTAAAGGAGAGGATGACTTTAGAAGACTTAGCCAAGGGCCCGGCGCGTGACACGTGGTGGCGTGATGACGAATGTGGCGATGCCCTCGCGGTGACCGTGCTGGCCGTGGTGAAGGCAGACCCCGGTCTCTGGGTTACAGGCAGAACCTTGCACGCGAGCTCTGCTCACCGCCCCACTCCACGAGCCAGAGCCCTCCTTCCTCCCCAAGCCTCAGG
Organism: Cryptoprocta ferox; assembly: GCA_028646485.1. NCBI lineage: Eukaryota > Metazoa > Chordata > Mammalia > Carnivora > Eupleridae > Cryptoprocta > Cryptoprocta ferox. The sequence goes on from CM053570.1 coordinate 97,074,372, forward strand.
TCCTGCAGGCTCAGCAGATGCGGTCTTGCATCCTTATTCATCAAAGAGAAGGTCAGAGGAGATGAGCCCCTCCCCGTGGCAGCTCACATTCACAGAAACCTCATCCCCTCCGCCCCAGCCACAGGCATCCGCCTCCGGCCACTGGCAGCACCCGGCACCTTCAGAAACACTGAGCATCATCTCTCCCAATATCCCAACGGCTAAGCCAGTTATTGTATTTTACCTGCAGTGGAAATTCCATCACTTTGTACTAAATCCCACCGTATACAAAACATCGAGTGGCTTCTACTGATAAGAGATACAGCAGGAAAATTGCCACATTAGATACTGCCTATTATCTGGGCTATTTTTGTTGAAAACTGCATCATCTTAGGCGCGAGCTAATGGCACAGACTCCCAACGGCAAGGCAGACTCCCCACGGCCTTCACTTCACGAAATCCAATGCACTCCGCCAAGTCAGAGTGCCGCTGCTCTGTCCAGGGCTTTGCTTTCCAGAAGGTTTTAACGCAAGACAACTAGGAGGGCAGTTTTGTGCGGTCATCCTCCAGGCTCACGCTCATCACCCCTGGCGGCCAGGAGGCTCACCACGAGAACACAGCGGCCGTGCCAGGCCTCCTAGCTGCTGAGTCCCCAAGCCCGCCCTCGAGGGTCCTCGGGGTCCCCCCCTGGTGACCGAGAAGGCCCAGCGAGGGGCTGTCCAGGGCTCCTCCCCTCTGAGATGCAACCTACAGTGATTTCCACGGCCACGGCAGAAACGGGAGTGTCCGCCGTCAGGTGGCATGTTACAATCCAAGAAGGAAAATCCTTCATTTCGGCTCAGAAAGGCCACGTAAAAGTTTACTTCTTGCAAATGTTTTCTTTACAAAAGCCAAATCCCAAAGCTAATAGGGTGTGGGGCGGATTAGACAATTAAAGCAGGCACGCAGAATACAAATCTGCATTTGTTCAGCTGGGTCTAGAGGAGATCGCCATTCCCTTCCTCCCACAAGTCAATTTACTCAGGGAGAGCAGCCTTCGCTCCAGATAAGCACATTGACTTTAAAATAAAGTGTGAGCCAACAGCTGCAGCCCCGCGACTGGAGCAGGCAGAGATGTGGCATGGAATGATAATTAAATATATTTTCATCATCCGTCATTTTTTTGCTGCAGGTGCCAGGGTAATAAATCTGGACTCGCCTCTTTTGTCAGCTGGCAGTGAACACATTTGAACGTGAAATCTCCCGGGAGGAATTAAGAGTCACTTGGCCTTGTAAAGGAGAAAGGGTTTTACTTCCAAACTGCCAAGTGGGGAGCTCACAGCTGATTGGTTTCATAATACTTTATTATTTGACAATATATATGCCTCGGGTTGTATTTCAGAGTACCACACCTACGGGATAACCAGTGCTCCAGGAGATTTGTCATCAAATTCTAGAATAAAAACTTATTTGGGGAGATTTTCACCACTATTTCTTTTTATGAATCCCAAATTTAATGTATTATTGACTAGCTTTATCCCCCATATTTTAAAAACTTTTTCTCCGTTCTTTAAATTCCTCAACAGCCTCCTCCCCCCAGCCCCGACCCCCCCCCCCCACCCCTGTAACCCCGCTGCAGGGAAATCTGGTGCCTTTGCTGCCTGTCATCTGAGCTAAGTGCTTTCGATTGGCCTAAGGAGTTTGGTTGACTTTTTATTTTGACAATTGAACAGCACCTTCTCCCCAGGGCCAGCCCTCAGCGAGCGGTCCTCGGAAAAGCCCACTGAAATGGCACATCAGAGTTTCTTCAGACCCTTTCCTTCCACTCCAACAACATATCTCTTGCAAAATACCTTCACGGAAAAGCAGGTCTGGGGGAAGCCAGGGCATCTGCCGTGGGGCCTCCAATGGCTCCCGCCGGCCACGAACCCCCCCTGGAAGGAAGTGAGGGACGCCACAGCACAGAGTAACAGGAGCACATGCAGACGCGTGACCAGACTGGGCAGGGCCACGAGCTGCCAAGCCTTCTTCTCTTTCCTTCTCAAAGGAACGTTCTAGAAAGGCTTGCCCAGGGCCCACGATCAAGCCACTGAGGCTCCGCACAGGGTCAACATGCGTTCACACCTGTAGAACCTCAGGCCCTAACGCTGAAGACCGATGACATGGTCAGAGTCAAGAAGAAGAATCCATTCACACTCTCCTGAAGGAAGGGCAGCTTCCTTGCCAAGCCCTGACCCAGGACCGTGAGCAGTGGAAACTTCCACAAGCATGTTTGAATTTGTCAGCTCTGCGTGCCTCAGCAGGGATCTGGGCTCAGCCAAAAAAAAAATCAAATCCCAACACCCTAAGGTCAACGCAAAGTGCCTCCAATTATAAATACAAATATCCTCTCCTGCTACTGACTACGGGCGCCTTCCCATCCAGTCACTCGTTTGACTCCGCAGCTGGCTGGTGCGGGGCGCTGCCAGGTGACAACTCCAGAACAGAGGACCCACAGAGAACACAATCTGAGGCTCGATCCCAATCACAATCCCAGCAGGCTTTGTTTCAGAAATCAGCGAGCCAATTCTAAAAGCCATATGGGAATGCCAAGGACCTAGAGTATCCAAAACAATCGAAAGAGAAGAATAAAGTTGGAGAGCTAATTCCAAGGGTTTCAAGACTTGTTGTAAAGCTATAGTAGTCAAGACGGCGTGGCACAGGCGTAGACACAGACAACCGGATCAACAAAATAGAACAGAGTCCAGAAACAGACCCTCAGGTATACGGACAGATGATTTTTACAAAGCAGCAAAAGGCAATTCAGTGAAGAAAGGGGGAGGCTTTTCAGCAAATAGTGCTGGAATGACTGGCCATCTACATGCAACAAAAATTAAAGTGGACCTCACCTCATACCTCACACCATATACAAAAATTAACTCAAAATGAGGTATAGACCCAAGTTTAAAATCTATAACACTTTGAAAGAAAACATAAGAGGAAATATGTATGGCTCCCTATTAGGCAAAGCCATGACACCAAAACTACTGTCTTTAAAAACAAAAATATATATAAATTGCACTTCATCAAAATTAGCTCCAGTTCCTCAAAAGGTACTGCTAAGAGAATGAAAAGAGAAGCCACAGACTGGAAGGAAATCTTTGAAGAACACTTGTCTGCTAAAGGACTACCCGGAACATATATAAAGGACTCTCAAAACTCAATAATCAGAACACGCATAACCCAATTTTTTTCTGAAATGGACAGAAGATTTCAACAGACGAAACCGCCAGGATGATACAGGGGCGGCCAATAAGTATCTGAACACCATTGGTTCAGATGGTGTTAGGGAAATGCACATTGAAACCATCCCCAGATGCGACCTCATACCTAGTAGAAGGTCTAAGATTAAAATGAATGACCACACAAAAGGCTGGGGAGGAAGTGGAGGACCTGGAACTCTCGGGCCCTGCGGGCGGGAATGTAAAGTGGGGCAACCACTTTAAAAAAGCAGGTTAGCAGCTTTCACGGGATGTGGCCATTCCACTCCTAGGTTTTCACTCAAGGGAAAAGAAAGCAGATGTCCTTACAAAGACCTGTACCCATATGTTCACGGCAGCTTTTTAACCGTCAAAAACTGGAAACAACCCAAAAGTCCATCAACAGGTGAATGGACAAATTGTGTCACAGCCACACAGTGGAACACTACTCAGCAATAAAAAGAAATGAACTGACACGCGCAACACGGATGAGTCACGAAATAATGGTGCAGAGTGAAAGGAGGCAGACCAAAAAAAGAGTACAGACTGTACAATTCCAATTTATGTAAAACTCCAGAAAATGCAAACTAACTCCAGTGACAGAAAGCAGAACAGCGGCTGCCTGGGGGTGAGAGGCGGGGCGGGCCTGGAGGGAGAGATTAGGAAGGAGCTCGAAGACACTTCTGCAATGGGGGCCGGACACGTTGATTCTCCTGAGTCAGCGATGGTGATGCCAAAACCCACCAAGTTGTACGTCTTAAATGGGCACAGTCTAGCGTCTGTCAATTACGGCTCAGTGACGCGGCCCGCAGACAGAGACCGGCCCGTGAGCAGCGCCCCCGCGGCTGTGTGAGGGGGCCCAGGAAGTGCGGGTGCCCAGGAGAGAAAAGAAAACACATCCCCGGAAGGAAGAGCGATTCGCCCGTGACTAGTGAAAGAGCTTGTGCTAGAATTCAAAACATCCCGTCTCATTCGATCATTCGTTCATTCACTCATTCATTCAGGAAACGGGTGTGCCGAGCCCTGAGGACACCCGGAAAGATAGGGTTACTCTCCTGAAGGAAGTGAAGACAGGCACCCTGGCTGTTCTCCGTCGTGGCCATAAGAGAGGCACATGCAGGGGTGCGGGGTGAGCACACAGCCAGGCTCCCAGCCAACTGAGCTTGGGCAAGTTACGAAAGTGCTTAGTGCCTCGGTTTCCTCACCTGTAACAGAAGGATAAAAGTACCATCCACTTTGAAGAGTTGTTATGATTTAACAAAATTACATCTTCTTAGATTCTCAGAAGGCTGCCTGGCACATTGTAAGCCCGCAGTCAGCGTGAGCCACGTTTCATGCTGCAATTATCTCTACTTGTATCATGACACTATCTGCAGAGACATACACCAAGATAGAAAGAGGTCTCCGGGGGCTGAGATAAATGACTCGGACTCTATCTGCTTTTCTCTATTTCCTTTCTTTTCCTCCTCATAGCAGCTTTTTAACAGTCAAAAACTGGAAACAACCCAAAGGTCCATCAACAGGACTGCTGTTGTATTACTTCTAAAATTGAAAGTTTTGAGTAAATACAAATATACCAATGAACGAATAAGCTGGAACGCCGTATTTCCTGGGGCACACTTGCATGGCAAGCTCCCTGTGGGTGCTGAGCCCGCACCCTCTCCCCCTCCGCAGACCTCCTAGGAGCCCCCCCCCCCACACACACACAGGAGCCCAGATCAGAACCTTCACCTGCAGCAGTTGGAGGTGTGACTCCAGTTTCTCTTCACCCTCATTTCTTACAGCCTTTTACTCTGACCAGACCGAGAGCATGTAGGCCTGGGGAAAGGGCTGCTATGCGGGACAGACCATCGAAGAATCGAAGCCATGACTTTTGGGTTTCAGAAGCCAAGGCCTGGACACGTGGAGAAGAGGCCCAGGGTACACCCCCACTGCGGGGGTCCCTTTCTGCCCAGAGCCAAGCTGGAGGGAGCGTGGGGGCTGGATCCTACCTCCCCCCACCCTGGTGAGGGGTGACGTGAGGACCCCACAGAGGCCCACACTCCCTGCAGGGGCCTCATTCCTCAAGAGGAGCTGACAGCATTCACCCTGCGCCCCAAACAACAGAGATGGCTGCTGGAGGCACAGGGCAGCCAAAGGGTTCGGCGCCCACCCGAAAGGGATGCAGAAGAAGCTGAAAACGACCTGGCCCTAAAGAGGCCCAGCATGGGGTCAGAGGCCCGGCAGTGACCTGTGTGGGGTGCCAGCCGGGACCTGTGGTAACTGAGGACCCCTCACCCCCACGCCCTCCTCACACACCAACAGACCCAGTAATAGATTAAGGGAAGCTTTAAATTGACTTAGAAACCCCAGAACTAAGTGAGATTATGCTTCTGTGGTCTGGTGGAATGAAGGATTGAAATAGCAATTAAATTCAGTTACTGAGAGAGAGAGAGAGAGAGAGAGAGAGAGAGAGCACTCTGTGTAGCAGACCCCTGGATTGTGGCCTGAGGTTGGTCCCTGCTACACCCTTGTACACTGTCACTGCCAGTTGACAGTTCATCCTTCTGTGGACTAAAACAGCGCACACACAGTAAGGAACGCAGCCCGCCAAGCCCCAGGCACAAGGGGGAAGGAGAGCTGGCCCTTGTCCTGGAGAGCTCGCCCCCCACCCAGGAGACGTGTGCACAGACAGACGATGACATCACAGGATACCCAGCAAGGGAAGGTGAGGCCCGTCCCACAAAGCTTCCGGAGAGAGCATCTGGGCAGAATCTGGAAGTCTCCAGGGATCAACGAGAGCATTCGAAGCAAGTGCAAAGTCGGCTTAAGTGTAGAAGTGGTTTCCCCCAGCAGGGGGGAAGAAGGGCGAAGGAGACACACGCAACGAGAGCTGCGGGAGGCCAGCGTGGGGGTGGTGGCCGAGGCCCACAGGGCTGGGAGCAGTCTCCCCCAGGTGCTCACTGGTGGACTTCCATCTTTCATGAGGGTTTTCATCCATCCTCCCCGAGATGAGAAAGAGGCCAATGCAGCACACTTCCAATAAAAGCTAAATTTACTCCAGTTAGAGACCTGTCCTTTATTCTGAGACTGTATCTTTCATGAAACGTTAACAACTTACGCTAGACTTTTTTTCTTTTTTTAATTTTTTTTTATAGTTTATTTATTTTTGAGACAGAGACTGAGACCGAGCGGGGGAGGGGCAGAGAGCGAGGGAGATACAGAATCCGAAGCAGGCTCCAGGCTCTGAGCTGTCAGCACAGAGCCCGATGCGGGGCTCGAACCCATGAACCGTGAGATCATGACCTGAGCCGAAGTCGGATGCTTAACCGACTGAGCCACCCAGGCGCCCCTATGCTAGACTTTTTCTAAGTGCTCCTTGGCAAAATTAGAAGTTGGTGATCCTGTAAGTCCCTCCCATTAACACACACACACACACACACACACACACACACACACACAGCTCCGTGAAAACATTCACTTGGCAAGATGTGCCTGCTCGGTGCCCCTGATGGGCCAGGGCCGAGGCTCAGTGTGGAGAAAACAACGGTGAACAATACAGACACAGGTGCCGACACAGTCTGTGTCTACATAGAGCTCGTGTTCAAAAGGCTGGGAGGAGTCAACAGTGGGGCTGGGGGTCTTCTTGAGACAGGGTCCTCACGGACAGCCTCTTTGAGAAGTGACATGTGAAATGAGACCTGGAAGATGAGTTGGGGCCAGCCATGGGAATGGCAAAAGACAGAGGGTCCCGGGGGGGGGGGGCAAGTGCAAAGGTCCTGGGGTAAGATCTTAGACTGGATGGACAGAGGGCCAGTGAGGAAGAGACAGCAGTGGCACGCGGCTGGAATGGCAGCTAAAGGCCTGTCTGGGAACGAGGCAGCCAGAGGCATCTTCTCAGGGCAGACAGAGGTAAGGAACTCTTCCCCGAGGAGGGTTCAGAGGGGAGCAAAGGAAGGCTGTGTGGGAGCCAGAAGAGAAGAAACAAAGGCCTTGGGGTGAAGCACCTGTTCAACACAGCACGGCCCTGCCCACCGGGGTTTATAATCCGTCTGCGCCTACGACACAGCACCTGCTGCACAGGAAGGTTCAGGAGAGCTGGTCTTGCTCTGATGCTCGCTCAGGGGGCACAGCAACTGAAACACCTTCTCAGGCTCCCTGTTTGCAAACCTGGCCGTCTGGGGAGCTCCCTGCCCACGGAAGCAACAGATCTCAGCACTTGAGGCTGAGACCACGTACCCACCAAAACATCAAAGGGTACTGCCGGCTCTGAAGGGCGAGCGTCATTTTTGTTAGTATCGGCAGCATGGCCGCAGACTGGAAAGCACTTTGTTGAGAGGGAGGGTTTTCTGAATTCATATCCTGGAGGATTCGGATCATCGGGTTCTTCCATGAGCGTGGAGAAGATGCCTTTCCATCCCCCGCTCCTCCCTCCACAGCTGTTGCCCCAGGCAGGGGAACAGGAGCAGAGGGAGCAAGAGTGTGGAACCCACCCTTGCCTATCCTGAGAGGTGGGGGAGGGGAGGGGGCAGGGGAAGAAGGTGGGGCATGAGATCCTCACCCTCTCTCCCACACCACCCCCAGATAGGTATGGAGGACTCTGAGACCCTGAGGGCTAATGGTCTGAAGAAAGTCATGGGTTCTAGAAATGTGGTTCCCAACTGTGCACCGAGGCACCCGGGGGTGCCTCAGTAAACTCCTAGACAACCAACAGGATCTCTTCAGGTATTGAGCACTATTAAGTATCTGTCAGACACTGTTGGAGCTACTAGCTTGGGGTAGTTTCCTGTTTCACCCCCAGATCACCTTACATCCCTTTTGAGCAAGTGATTTCATTGCGGAGCTAGGTTTTCAGTGCTTTGCAGAGACAAGAGGCAAGTGCCTGGTGGGAATGCAAACCGGGGCAGCCACTCTGGAGAACAGCATGGAGGTTCCTCAAAAAATTAAAAACAGAGCTATCCTACGACCCAGCAACTGGACTACTAGGTATTTATCCAAAGGATACAAAAATGCTGATTGGAAGGGGCACACGCACCCCAATGTTTATAGGAGCATGATCAACAACAGCCAAATTATGGAAAGAGCCCAAATGCCTATCGACTGATGAGTGGATAAAGAAGATGTGATTTCTATATACAATGGAACACTACTTGGCGATCGAGAAGAATGAAATCTTGCCATTTCCAACAACGTGGATGGAACAAAAGTGTATTATGTTTAGCGAAATTAGTCAGTCAGAGAAAGACAAATATCACATGACTTCACTCATATGAGGACTTTAAGAAACACAACAGATGAACATAGGGGAAGAGAAGGAAAAATAAGATAGAAACGGAGAGGAAGGCAAACCATATGAGACTCTTAAACACAGGGAACAAACTGAGGGTTTCTGGAGGGGAGGTGGGTGGAGGTTGGGCTAAATGGGTGATGGGTATTAAGGAGGGCACTTGTTGGGATGAGCACTGGATGTCATATGTAAGTGACGAATCACTGGGTTCTACTCCTGGAACCAACACTACCCTATATGTTAACTAACATGAATTTAATTTAAAAAAAAAAAAAAGGACGCAAGTGCCTTGCAAAATCCATATAGAACAAGGGTGGTGGCACCCAGTCCAATTCGAAGATTTGAAAAGCTGTCCAGTGCCCGATGGACACACATATCCCATTAGTAACTAATTTGGTTAAGAATGAAATTTAAAAAAAATATGAGTATTATATTTTCAAGCAGCTATTAAGTTGCTTGAAAGGACTTGTGCTTAAGGACACAAATATTTATTAAGGTGTTTGGATCTAACTACTTAATGAGCAGAACTGTGAGGTACTTCTTGCGGCCCAGGGACACACTGAGGCACTTGGGGGGCCAAGAACCAAGAAAGTTTGGGAACTTCTGCTCCGGGGGTGGGGGGTGACCTGGCCCAACACAGAGCAGGCGGATGGACAATAATCAGTTATCGTTGCCACTGAGCACGCCAGGTGCCATACTAAGTGACTGACTGGCCGTAGAAGGACAGACCACGGCCTGGCACAGAGTGAGTGATCAGTCAGTGGCGAGTGTCATCACAATTACATTCTTACGACTTTTCTTGTCAACATGACGTCTGTTGGAGGCGGGGGCACAGAGGGGAAGGAAGGTCCCCATGGCAGTTCAGCTGGTGAGGGGAGCAGCACCCACAGTCTGCCCCTTCCCCCACACACCATCCCCGATGGGACAGATCGGCCAAGGACAGCTTAAGGCCTTGTTGAGAGGATGCAGAAGGGCTGAGGCCTCTGAGGGCCAGGATGGAAAGGCCTCTTTGGGGGATATTAAGGCCTACGAGGATTCCTTCCCCAAAGTCCAGTGCTCCTGGGGCTCAACAGTGCAGCTCTCTGCAGAGAGGACCCTCGCCCTCGGCTACAACCAGGTCCCAAGGACACACCGCTCCCCATACCCCGGGGTACAGAGGGAGCCTCTGAGAGACACTCAGAAAGACTGAAAACGGACCCAGCCCAGCCAGGCAGAGAGAGTAACACAAGGGGCTGTGGCAAGTCACTGGACTAAACCCACCAAAGTGAACCCAACATCCAGGACCCCACCCTCCTCCCTCACAAGCCATCTCAGGCCACTTAGAAAGAAGCTACACGTTCTCTGCGCAGAGGCACATGTGAGTGACCGTGTGACCCCATGACACACTGGGAAAGGCACTGGAGGTGAGGGGCAAGGGAGAAAGGGAGTCGTGGGCTGAATCAGCAGGACCCGCCTCGGAGTAGCCCCGTGGCCCCGTTCCACGGAGGAACGCAAGAAGCGGGTTCCAAAACGACTTCCCCAGTGGAGTCCCCAGGTTCCGGAAGCCCACCTTCCCTTCCACCTGCGGCCACCAAGGGCCCAGCATGGCCTGGGGCTGCCGTTTGCAGTGTCGTGCTGTGCCCCCACCATACCCAAGAACGCTAGACTGTGTCCCGTGAAGAAAACGCCCAGAGAAGTTGGACTCAGGGCCAAACCCAGGCTGCCAGGGTTCATCAGAATCACTATTTGCAAGATTTCTATCTGCCCTGCTCGAATCGTTTCAGTTCCGAAGGGCTAGACTCCCCAGTATAGTAATAGAAAGGGTATTCATAGGCACTCTGGCTTCCAATAAGATGTAAAAACTTAGCTCACATTTTTTAAAGTTTATAAATAGCCTCGGAAAAGAAGCTGGAACGCGCTTCTTAGTAAATACAGCCGACCTATTTTCCTCATTCTTCACCAGGAATAAAGCGCCTGTTACCACGGAAAGTACAGAAGGGCCTAAATATATATCCCCTTCTCCCAGGCACCCACATCAGAAAAACAGAGTCGACACCCAGGCGCTGAAGGAGAGAGGAGCCAGGCCCGGGAGGGGCGGCCCCCGGCTACCTTCCCACACTTCAGGAGGCCAGGGTGGCAGGCAGGTGACCGCCATGGAGCCCCGAGTCCCAGCTCGGGAGGGGGGTAGGCCCCGACTCCAGGCTCTGCAGCTAAGTGTCACTTAGCTCTCGCCGCCCCGCCCCTCTCCCCAGCAGCTGGCATTTGCACCCATCCTGTGCGCTTCCGGTGTCCCTCTCTCCAGCTGGAGGCGAAACTCCCTCCGGGCCCACTACTCACCCCCAGTCCCCGGAACGGGGCCTGGCACATGATAAATCAACACTGATCAGATGCACGGATTTGTGCCTGTGTGGCCAGGCCTGACTCAGCCTGTGTTCGAAGCGCTGTTACGGGTTACGGATGGGCAAGTCGCCCCTTCATTTGAGAGGCTACAGGCAGTCTGTGTGGTCGCCATGGAGGGAGTCCCTCTTTCTGATGAATTCTGTACCTTAGGGAACTCGCTTTCCCCCTTCCTTTTGCCAGCAGCTGCGGTATAAAACAATTACCCACCAAACACAGCAGATCTGGCCAACGCAGAGAAGGAATGGAACTTTCTGGGCAGTCCCGTGGGGAAGGGAGGAGTGGCTGTCTGCTGCTCTGTCCCTAGGATAGAGAAGAGTGCCTGGCACAGGACAGGTGCTCCATCACCTTCCACAAATGGGCACCCACGGCAGAGTCACTGATGGGTGTCTGGCCAGCTTCCTGAGGACCCTCAGACATGTGGAGCTGTGGCAGCGCCCCCCCCCACTCCAGAATTGTTCTCTGAGGGGCTGTGGGCGGGGCAGAAATGCAAAGCCTCCTGCTCGATTTCCCCAAAGAACACAGGAAATACAGAGAAGGAGCCAGCTCTGGAGGCCCCATGGGGATGGGGCTTGTCACCCTGCGGGAACCAGACGCTTCCCTCAGACATTTCAAAGCAACAAAGTCTGCAGGGTGTCTGCCACACAAGGAGGGAGGCATGTGGTACGGAGGTGAGGGACACTCGAGGAGGCTTTACACAGAAGCTGGGCGGCCAGAGGAGGAGAGAAGGTAGCTGGCAGCCTGGAAGCCTAGATCACCATGGGGGCAGGATGCTGGGCCAGACCCAAGGGGAGGCACCTGGTTTCTGGTCACCAGGAAGCCAATGGCTGGCATGGGCTCCCACTCTTCTTCCGGCCCCAGCTGACCCTAAATGCACCCCAGAGGGCCAGTTCATCACCACGGAAAGCAACCATTGAGTCGCCCACTTCTTGCATCCGAGACACCTCCCAGGCTGCTTGAAACCTATTTCCCTGCCCTATTTCACACCCTCGACCTTGAACAGTCCCTGTGGCAGAGACCAGTGAGGGCTCCCAGCACCATGATGGGGACCGGGCCATGGGCCATCCCGAGGGGGGATGTGGCTGGTGGGGATGACCTGTTGTTCCTCCTCACCTTCTCAGGGCCCTTACACCAAACCTCCTGAAATAAGGGAAACGCCGGAGCACCTCTAAGTGAGCCAGCTAGCCCACTAGCCACACCAAGCAGAGCCCCTCCAGCACTCTGGTCCTGATGGGGTGACACGGGGACTTTCCCAATCTGACCATGGACACTGGGGAGCACAGGTCTGTACTTGCCCCGCTTGGGCATACCACTGGACCCCCACGTACTAGCCCAGTGCTTTGCACACAGCAGGTGCTCAACCAGGGCTGAAGGCTGCCGTCTTGGAGTGAATGAGTGCTTGGGATTCTGTGAGTTCACGCCTGATTCCTGCAGTCTCCTTTACTGGTTATTTGTCTAGATTGACTATAATTCATCATCTTGGTTATGACCATAAAAGAGCTTAATTGATACTTATTTGATGGAATCTACCTTACCTATGGAATTTATTACTCCGGGGAAGTGCCAGCAGGGACCAGCAGGCAGAGCTCGCTGCCCATCACCAGAGAGCCACCTGCTTCATCCTCCACCTGACTTGTTAGGAAGGGGAGGGGCCTCCCAAGATCCCAGCGCCCCAGATGAAAACCCAGCTTTCCAGGGAGCTTGGGAGCCATGCACTGCTTTCAAAACATGTCTGCAAACCCCTTGGATCCCTCCCATCAGGAGCTTAAGTCCCCTCTCCTTGAATAATGGCTCTTGGAAGGAACACTGCGTGCTTCCACAGTCCACCTAGTTCTCTCAGGACACGCACCTCTGGCGCCCACGTGCAGTCTGGCTGGCTAGAAGTTGCCATGAAGACCATGGCTGGGGAGGGGAGCCCCAGGAGCCCCTGCTGGTGTGCCTAAGCAGTTTGCACCTTCCCAGACCTGGGGCGAGGAGCCTGGCTGCCCTCCAGCTGCAATGGCACTCTGGCACGAGACCCCAGACGAGAGCCACCTGGTGACGCAGAGCTAGCCTGCGGAACCGGCAGAGGTGATAAACAAGACGTGATTCGGCCTAATCTGTGGTGATTTGTTACAAAGCAAGACTGCTGGGCCGATACGCAGACCCAGCTGGCTGTGGGGCCTTACTCGTCGGAAGTGTGGGAATTGGGGACCAGGAACCGAGCTTTGTCGGCCTTTAAAAAAATGAGAGAGGGGCGCCTGGGTGGCTCAGTCGGTTAAGCGTCCGACTTTGGCTTAGGTCATGATCTGGAGGTTCGTGGGTTCGAGCCCCACGTCAGATTCTTTGCTGACAGCTCAGAGCCTGGAGCCTATTTCAGGTTCTCTGTCTGGAACCAGGACACTCTCTGCCCCTCCCCCACTCGTGCTCTGTCTCTGGCTCAAAAATAAATAAACTATATAAAAAAATTTTTTAAATGAGAGAGAGGGGCACCTGGGTGGCTCAGTCGGTTGAGCATCCGACTTCGGCTCAGGTCATGATCTCACGGTTCGTGGGTTCGAGCCCCACGTCAGGTTCTGTGCTGACAGCTAGCTCAGAGCCTGGAGCCTGTCTTCGGATTCTGTGTCTCCCTCTCTCTCCGACCCTCCCCTGCTCACACGGTCTCTCTCTCTCTCTCTCTCTCTCTCTCTCTCAAAAATAAATAAAAACCTTAAAAAAAATTTTTTAATGAGAGAGAAAAGAAAAAACCAAAAACAAGTAGAGTGGAACAAATTCTTCCTAAAGGTAAATTTACTCCATTCGAAGAAATAGTCTTGATCTTGAAATCACATCCTTCTTCTATTAGTGGTGTTAAAATATTCTTCCTTCTACAAAATGAAGACCTAGTCAATGGTGATTGGCTTTTAATGGCCTCACTTGGTCGAATTCTAAGTTTTTAAAATATGACCGGTCTGGGCCAGCCGACGTCGGGGAACCCACCTGGTTGGATGGCCTCGGATCGCTTCCACATCTGATAGGCTGTGATTTATGAAATTCCCTGCAGAAGAGAGGGGGCTGCCTCTTCCACCACCGAATACACTCTACAAAGCCTTGCCCCGGCTTATCAGCTCAGACACCTGGCTCTGCTTTCACGTAGCTCCTCGGTCATGTGACGGGGCCTTCACGGGCTCCCGCAAACCAGTCCCCAGAAGACACCGGTCTCTAGCCGGCCTGCCCCTCACTTCTGGTGCCCACTCCCCCTGCTGGGCCCCGCCAGGCTCCGGGGCCACCGAGCAGGTGGAGAGCTTGAGGCTCACACAGAAACACCCCCTCCAAACCCCAGCACAGGGCGCCTGGCTTCCTGAGCTGCGTGCCTCTTCCAGCAGCATCTGGCCCATCCGAGGCAGGGCAGCTCGCCACAGAGAGAAACACAACAAACTTCCAGAAAAAGGTGTCAGCAGATCTGCACTTTCCAAAAACGGAGTGTTTTCAGGTCACGGAACAGAAAGACACCAGCCAAAAAACGCTGTGGACTTCATTTCTAAAATGGTGAAGCGGCCTGAGCTGCTGCGCTCGTTGGCTTCCGGCTCGCTGGGTCTCACCTGGCCTCCCTGCGGCCTGCGGCCCTCTGGAGCCGCCACAGCTCCGGAGCAAGGCTGGGCCACGGTCTCGGCCTTGTCTCCTCCGCAGCAAGCGGTCTGAGGCCACGGAGGAGGAGGGTACAGATCCCTGCGGCTCAGGGCCACCACCTGGGGCAACACGGGGGCGTCTCCAGACCTGAGCGTGCCTGACTCCCCTCCACTGTCGGCCGAAGGACACCCAAGAGCCCGGCCCCCGCCCTCCGCCCAGGCCCTATGTGGGCACAGGGGTGTGTGCAATGCCCCTGGGCCTCCCCGGGAGAGGCTGCAAGGCAGGACCGGGTAGTGCTGATCGTTTCCCGATGCCAGATAAACACCGATGTGAAGCCACAGTATTTCTGGAACACAAACAGTACAGTAAAGCCCAGACATTTATATGCAATTGGGAGACATTTATCCTGTGACAACATTCTATTCCAATGACTTTTCTATTACCGCCAATGATTAATGATGTAAATTCTGTCACTCGGGATGATGGATGCAGGGCAGCTGAGGGGCCTTTGCATAGATTACCCAAACCCGGCCTTCCCATTGGCTCCCAGGACAAATGTGGTCTGAGCTTCAGTCAGGCATAAATGTAAAGTTCTTTTAGATTAAAAAAATATTATTCTTCCCCAGTACTCTCCAGTAGCAGCTCGGGATTGGGTGAAAGCTTTCTCCTTCTGGAATGTGTTTTTGCTCTTCAGCGTCAGGGCTGCTGAGAATAATTACCTAACTTCGCAAACAGAAGCCAGGAAGGCCTTCAGCTCTGGGAGCCACAGCAGGAAAGTCAGACCCAGGAGAGCAAGGCCCAAGGCCTCTGGCATGCGGGGCCCCTCCTCGCCCAGGTCCCTGGCAGATGGGGGCTTCCCTCCCTCTCTGCCTTATGTGCTAGTCCAGTGACTTGGACTGTCTTCTCAAGCCACCCATGGTCTCCACCGGCTAGGAACCGCCATCGTTCAACACCAGAGGTGTGCAAATGTCCCCCTTGACAAAGACCTCCCTGATCCCGCTTTGGCCCTGCCTCTGAACTTCCTTTAAGTGCTGTGCCTTCTGGGCCTCCGCAAGGCCGCCTTCCCTCTCGCTCCATTTCTCCCTCGGGGGTTTCCGTCCACCTCCAGGGCTGCAGCCGCTGATGACTCCCAAACCCGAGTTCTCCAGGCCCAGCTCAGTTCTGAGTTTCACGCTCTCAGACCCCACTGTTCATGGG
Organism: Cryptoprocta ferox; assembly: GCA_028646485.1. Taxonomy (NCBI): domain Eukaryota; kingdom Metazoa; phylum Chordata; class Mammalia; order Carnivora; family Eupleridae; genus Cryptoprocta; species Cryptoprocta ferox. Next base: position 97,089,996 of record CM053570.1, read on the forward strand.
TGTCTCCTGGGGGCCCTGACTGCAGTTTTCCGTCTCCCCGGGGCCCCGCACGCCCAATCTGGTCCCCTCCGGCCGAGCTGGCCGGCACAGAAGCCCTGGAGCACTCTTGACTCCTCTCTGGCCTCACCCTCCGTTTCCGATCGATGACCAGCTCCTACAGATTCCTTTCCTTACCAACCTCCGGACCTGTCACTCCAGCTCTACTGCCCCACTTCGGCCCCACGGTCACCTAATCACGGCAAGTTCACGGTCTCTAAACAGCTCTCTACGCATCCAACCTGGCCTTCCCCTCCGAGAACTCTCGTTAGCCACCCCTCTCCTGGGCCCTCCAGAGCTTTCCTAGGCGTGTAATGTAAATGCTCTGCCACAGCTGACCGGGCTCAGCACAACCTGGCACCGGGAGACAGCTCCAGCCCCTCCTGGGCAGACCTCACCCTCTTCCCCCAGGCTGCATCCTTCCCGGCCTTCCTGCAGTTGTTAGACATGCCATGCTCCCTGGATACATCATCACAGGGCAGCCCCCCCACCCCGCCCCGCCTCGAACAATCTTCCCTCTCCCAGCCCCCTTCAGCTGGCTAACCTGTCCCCCCAGGTGTCAGCTTAAGTGTCACTCGCTCAGAGAAACTTCCCTGATCCACCCATTGGAACCACACCGTCTCTGCTGTTGGCTCCGGGAGCAGCCTGTGACTCTGCCCTCCTACCTCTCCCTTCCCCCCAGGGTGAGCTCAGGGCCCACATTGGCCTTGGTCCCCCACCGGCGGCCCCGTCACCTCCCACAGCACTGGCAGAGAGTAAGGTTCTGTCACACGGCTGCTCGGTGGCTGCACTGCGTAATGAACTTTATCTGTCCACTGGGCTTCTTCCCATCCCTCCCGAGAATGCAACCTCCCCGACTTCATCTCCGCACCCCTGGGGAGCCTGCCATGGTCTCGTGCAGAACGAGACCTGTTCAGAACAGGTTTATGGAGAAACTAGGAAAGAAGAAAGGAAAAAGCCTCCTAAAAGCACAGGGAACCCAGAAAACCAGTGGCCTCATTCATAAGGCAAAGGCTTAAAAGTTTAAAGAAGGAGAGAGAATTGATGTGAAGTGTGCAGCCAACATGCGGGCCTGTAAATCAAGCCACTGTGAAAGGCAGGGGGCGAGCTGCCCGGCTCCCCTGCAGACGCTCGGAAGCGGCTGTAATTCAGGGGCAGGGCGGGCCTTACAGGAACTCGGCGCTGCTCGCGGATCCGGATTCCTGGCACTCCTAACTCAATTTGGCCATCTCTCTTAGCGTCCTTGCTTGGAAAATGGATGGGCTCTCTACTCCGCGAGGCCTGGGGAAGGCCCGGGCTCTGTGCTGGCGGCTGGGGGAAGCGGACGCGGTCCAGCCAGGAGGATTCCCCCCCGGGGCAGGGAGAAGCGCTGAGGAAGAACACACTGTGTGCCCTGGCCTGACCTCTCCAAGGCATCGGGACCCGGGGAAGGAAGGTGTTCAGGGGGTGTGCCCTGGAGACTCTGGGGCTCCACTGCATGTCCAGCCTGAGGGACCCACACCCGAAGACTCGGAACGCACAGACCGGGGACCAGTCCAGTGCCAGGGTCTCGGAGCGGGCCTGATGGTGCGATCAGATCCTTGGTTATAGGGCAGAGGGCCTGGGAGGAGTCACTGGGGCCACCCCTGCCTCCAGGCCCCAGGCTTGGTCAGCAGCAGGGCTGTCTGCTCCCTTTCTTAGTGACTGAACAACATTGACTCCATCCTCCTTCTCAAACCCGTGGCTCCAACCATGCCAAGTGGCCATGGTCGCTGGAGCTAGAGGCCAGCGGCCAGCTGCTGCTTCTCACGTGATTCACCATGTCTGTCCTCCTGTGCACCCCCTCCTGACCCTGGCCCTGCGTCCCGCCCCACCCCATGGACCTTCCTCCAGCAAGCCTCTCCTTTTAGACCACTTCTTTGACCCCTCCCTTTCCTTGCAGGCTGCATTGGTCTCTCCCATCTAGAAACGTAAGGTTTCCTTGGCTCTACCAAAACTCCTCCCACTGGGTTGTTCTTCATCTTCCTGTGAAACTTCTCAAACTAGAGCCCCAGTCAGGAGGCCAGACGGGGAAGGAGTTCAAGGCCAAGTCCCCAAGAGGACACGACAGGCCGAAGTATGAAATGCAGAAATGCAGAGATCTTATAAAATTGCCGTATTTCTTGGCTAAGTGAATGCACATACCCCACTGCAAAAATTATTTTCCAAGTTTGGTTTCTAGGTTCCTGGAGTGGAAAGAGTCAAACATCTAATTTTTGAAATCTTCACAAATATATGCATTTTTTTTTTTTTTTTTTTTTTTTTTTTACAAAACTACTTAAATGAATCCACTTTTGCCTGACAAAGTAGAGAAATCCAAAGCTCTGGGATTTTAAAAGCTTCCATTAAAGCAGCTTTTCTTTTTTCAAAAAATAATGAATTGAAAACGAAATCAGAAGACTTAATTAAGCTCCGGGCCAATGAGAGGCCGCCAGGATGAAGCCCTGACAAGCCCGGGGAAGGGGGAGCACGGCCGTGTCTCCTGCCCCTCTTATTTCTGCAGCGGGGCCGGCCACAGGCGCGCTTCTGCATCGTACAGAATTAGAATCCGCTGCATTTTTTTCAGGCGGTACAGTATGTCTTCATTGGTGCTACAGCAGAGGCTCGTAAATTAAGATAAAAAGCTGGTGAGATGGAGACAAGAATGTGTTCCTGGGGAGGAGAGAGAGGGCGGAACTGTGCCCCAGACTTTGTGGCCACTGGCAACGCAGGCTCCCCATTTCCTCAGACCCGAGGAGCTAAAAAGCCCCAACTCTTCAAGCCGGGTCTACGCTGGTCTAAAGCTGCATCTCAAAGAGAGAAAGGTCTGTGTCCCAACCATGCACAGGTGCCGGTGCCCCCCACGGACTGTCTGGGACCAGAACGTGAGAAGGGGAAGACAACGCCCAGACAGCCCGCCCGCGGTCAGAGGCCACAGTGGCCATGGGCGGCCACCAGCTGGGGTGCTGCGTCGCTCTGTGTGTGACTCCACCTTCACTCCCGCACGTACCCATTCATTCCTGAGCTTTTATGCGGCTCCCGCATATACAGCAGACACTGTCCTAACACCAGAGACACAGTGAAAAGGTCGGACGTGGGCCCTGCCTTTGTGCAAACTATATTCAACTGGGGGAGGCAGTTCTGACCCCCTCAGCTATGATTATGCTTAGCACCCCAAAACCATTATGCTCAGCACCCCAAAAGCAGTAGGAGGCCATGTGAGCAGAGACCTTCACACAGCCTCTCCACGCCCCTCCCAGAATGCTGACAAGCCCCATGCTCCGGACAAAATGGACTATTCCTGTGCCTCCACAGCCATCCTTAGCTGCTCCCAGGCCATTCGCACTGCCCCGCCCACCGGGAGGCCCTCACCCCTCTGTCTCAAACACCCCACTCCACCTTTGGAGCCCAGCTCCACACCTGCTCCTTTGTGAGCCTCCTTGGACCTCTCCCCACCACCTCTCTCCTCTGCCGGCCCGAGCACCAAGGGCACAGCCTGGCACAGCACAGAAATGCTCAGCCACGAAGCAACACGAGGAAGAGAAGAGTGCAAAACTCACTGCAAAAAAAACCAGTTTTGAAGCTTCCGGGAAGAAGTCCATCTGAGTCTAGATAGAGGAAGTTGCGGTTGGGGGATGGAGGGAAGCAAGGGAAGGCAGGGGTCAGGGCCTGGCCAAGAGCTCTCGAGGGTCGGGCAGAATGACTCCCGTGCCGTGTCGGTGCGCCTCTGGGGAGGGACGGGGAGCCCAGGGGCAGGACTCCACAGGCGCCTCCGCAGAGCACTGAACAACCCAACAGAGCCGGAGTCGCAGGAGTAGGGGTGTGAAACGGGGGCTCAGAGCCCCGTGGGGTGGCTAATTGAACCCTCCCCCGGCATGGGGGGGTGGGAAGGGGAGGGGAGGGACAGCACCAAGCAACGGCAGCCCCGGCAAAGATGAAGGCACAGGCCTGGAGCACAATGGGAGAACCCGGTCCCTCAAATCCGACCCTCTCTTCAGTGACCTTTGTCCTTGGGAGTGTTCACGTAGACGAGAGGAAGGACTGCACCTGGGTCCTTTCATAGAGGGCACCTGAAGGGGACTCTCTCAAGGTCGCAGCATTGATGGCAACCCGGGGAGGTCAGGCCCGGCTGGGGACAGGAGGTGCTAGGGAAGGCAGCACAGCACGGCGGCTCTGGGCCCAGGCACTGCCACTCATGGCACGTGGGCTGGGCTCAGATCCTGCCTCTGTGATCTACCAGGGCTGTGCCGCGGACAGGCCACACAACCTCACTGAGCCCAAGCTTCCTCCCCTGCCAAGTGGGAACAGAAACACCTCCCCAGCTGCCCAACTGGGCGGTTAGGAGGACTCTGTGACACAGGCATGACGACTGGTTCAATCCGGAGCAGCTACGTGTCCCCCACGAACTGGGGTCAAGTCTTCTGTTGAAAAGGAGGCAGGGCGCACCTGGGTGGCTCAGTCAGTTCAGAGACTCTTGATCTTGGCTCAGGTCATGATCCCACGGTTTGTGAGTTCGAGTCCCACGTTGGGCTCTGCACTCCCAAGCAGAATCCCATTCTCTCTCTGTCTCTCCCCCGCCCGTCTCTGCCCCTCCCCCACTCTCACTCTCTCAAAATAAATAAATAAACTTAAAAAAAAAAAAAACTAAAAAGAAAGAAAAAGAGGCAGAGATGGGGCATATGGAAGTTGAAAGAAAGTGTCAGCCTGGGGGGACAAGCCGCTGACAGAACCAGCAAAAGAACCCTCCCCAGGTATATCCCCCCACCCCCCGCACCCCCCGCCATGCAGAGGGAGAGCGCCTCAGCCCAGCCAGACAGCCAGTGAACGTACGTTATGAACTTCTCTCCTACGGCAACAGAAACACCAAGGTTATTTTGAAAAGTACTAAGAAATATTCCTTCCCTGGGGCTCTTTATGTAAAGATAACTGAAGTCCAGAGGCTAGAGTGGCCCCCAGGAGACAGACACGAAGAGAGACACCCTTTAATATTTCATTAGTGTCCCATTAGCAAGACAACACGTCTTTTCACACTTGGTGACTTCTTGGGAATCACGTCTCATTCAGGAACAAACGGGGGACACCACTGCTGCTCACCCCGCTGGCCTGCTAAGCATCCTGAGGCAGCCAGTCAGAAAGGACTTGCCCTTCAGGGCTATGGCTACCCAACACAATGAACTCAAGAGCACAAGCCTTCCTGGGTGCCTCCTACGAAACTGCTCATCTGGGATCGGGAGCCAAGCTGTTGAGCTGAAGGAGGCAAAACCTTCCTTCGGTTTCTTAACCCAGGCTCACACGGCTCAGCCCTCCCGCCTGACACAGCACAGCCCCCCCCCCCCCAACCCGGGCTTTCTGCAATCCGGGCCATCTGCAGTGGGGGGCAGGGACTGAGGAAGACAGAGGGTGGGGTGTCCTCAGCTGTCACTGTGCAAATCGTTGTCACATTCATTTGCCCAACAAATACGTATCAGGCTCCCAGTGTGTGCCAGCAATGAGCCCGATGCCCGGCTCAGGGCAGGGAGCATGCGGACCTCAAACGAGGAGACGGAGAAAAATAATGAAGCTGTGAATTTATGTTCACGACAGACCCAAGAGGCAGGGCCACTGTTCCCACTTTCCAGACGAAAACACTCAGGGAAGTTGACTGCCTTCAGCCGCTCGGGACCACGGACCCAGTTGGCTGTCCCAGCGGCTGGAGGCGGGGGCACGGCCGCCCCGTGTTATCTGGAGATAACGGCACACGTGCAAAGACACAGCGCAGAGGGGCTCTGTTCTCTGGCTTCTAGACTTGCTACTAATGTCTCATTCTCTGGATGGACAAGAACTACCAATGAGCAGGACGACTGGCACGAAAAGTCAAAGGAAAGGACAACAGGCAGTGTCCTCTCCAGCTCAAATGGGCCACCTTCATACAAAGTGGCCTCCTGGGCTCGACTCCCTCCTAGGACAGCCTCGCAGAGCCACCCGCAGGCCCTGGTCCTGAGCAGAAGTGATCATCCACATCCAAGGGGCAGAGGGCATCTGGCCTCCAGGGACACCCTCCCCAATTCCCTCTAATTTGGTCTATTAATTTAAAGCACAGGAAGCTGGCCAGGAGTGGTAGGCACAGGGGATGTCTGAGAGGATGTAATTAATGCAGCTGCTCCAAACGGAAGGTAACGCCTTGTCTCCTCATTAGCAGATGTACAGCAATTTAGCATGACATCCTAGAGGACAGCAATGGGGACACATGGCTCCCTTCAGGTCCCTGCCTTGCCCGCCACTTCAATTTCCTCACCGTTGGGCAATCACAAAGTGCTCCCAGCAGAAGGTTCGAGCTGCCGGAAGCCGGTGCTGGAAAGGCCAGTGGCCCAGGGGCCAGGCCCACAGCACCTTGGACTCGGCAACCCCAGTTTCCCATACAGAGACCTAGTAGGAGACAGGAGACCCACCTCCCTAAGTATCTCCTCCTTCAACATTCAGCAGGGGTTCCTGACCCTGTTTGCTGCGCTCTGTAAACACAGAAGGCACAAGATCGGCCGTGAGGACGTGATGACCTTCCCAAATCGTGACATGTCGGAGGCACACAAGGCATGCGGAGAGCTGTTTTCAACAGCTCAAGCACACATCAAGTCGTATTAGCATTTTCCCTTCAAAAAAACAAGACCAGCATTGAAGAAAAAAAAAAAAACAGCTTGCTTTTTCTTTCTTGCAAAGCCCCAATGTTGCAGAAACATTTCCGTACGGAGGGTTAACCCTGCAGAGTGACGTTCTGGCCTGGCTCAAAAGAATAACACACAGGTTTCGGGCCACCCAGGTGACGACCTGAGCAGAAGCTGGAGGGTATCCAGAGGGGGACGCTGCCGAACAGGAGTTCCGAGGTTGCAGCTCTTCCCTACCCAGAGGTCACCCGCGGAAAGCCACGGCAGCTTTGGAACCATCTGGGCTGTGAACTGACTTACGACCCCGAGTAAGGGAGAGAAACCAAGTGACCCCTTCAGTCACTACGCAGCCACCTGGGCCTCCAACAGGTGACACGGAGCACGTCCGCAGCAAGAGCCTGTGGCTGGACCCCACAACCTCGTCAATGCACAGGTAAGGCCAAAAGCCACAGTGGGAGCCCTGGGGAGTCCAGATGCCGCGCTCAGAGACGCCACAGGTTGGGGGTCGGTCCAGGCTGCTGGCACGAGAAAGGGGCTAGGTTAGCACCATCCTCTCAAGAGCTGAGCCTGAAAAACAGCACCTGGAAAGTTCACTGAGGGTCGGTTTTCACAAGTCCTTTTGTGCACACGGATTAAGTTTACCTGGTCACACTCAGATCACTCCAGCCTCACCAGCTTTCTACGCTAGAGCCTTCCAAACCCCCCGGGCTCTCTCCCTCTCCCACACATGTACGCCTCTGCCAGGTAGAGCCCGACCCCTTAGACATGTCAACCAGCCCCAGGGTCTGCTCTAGGGCTGACCCCAGGGTGGGGACCCCATTCGCCTGATAACGACACCCCCACCGGAGAGGCCTGGAGACCTGGCAGCGCGGAGATGGGCCTTTTCAGCTATGAATTTCCAGATGATGCCTGTTGCCAACCCACCCCAAGGGGCCAGAGCGTTTCCTTGTGTGTCGTTTTCTTGGGGAGTGCCCCAGAATGAAACAACTATGATTTTGTTTAGAAAGAACAGCTCTAGGGTTTTTTTTTTTTCCAAATGCAGCCAGAACGGGAGGCAAAACTGGCCTTTCACGTGTATTTTGAATTAATTCAGAAATACTCTATTCAAATACATAATATTAGGTGACTTTACTTTGTGTGCCCTTTCCTGTAAATTATTAAAAGTCCCAAGAATTCTTCAGTCTGTATCTAACCAAAGTAGACAAATAGAGTTTTCTCCTAAGGCGAGGCAATCTTTGTTTTCCTGCAGAGTAAAACAGAATGTGGCCAGTCGGCCGGCTTTGTCCCACCCGCCTCCATTGAAAAAAATGAGAAAAAAATGGGAAAAGGGTTATGAACTAAAATGACCAGGATGCTTGTGGTTATTATTGTACGTTACCATGTTATTCTTTGAGTCAACGCCTTTTAATTAAATTTAAATTGATTGAGCAGTTTCAGCAATGATTTCTCAATGATCACGTGCGATTCTGAAAGTGTCGGAATCTGGCTAAATTACTAGTGCACACTTACCTGTCAATAACGACTCCTGTGAAAAACCGCACACTCAGGAGCCGGGCGAAGACTGTCCCGCTGAGCAGTGCAGGGAAGGCAAAGCAAGGGACACCTTGGCACACAGGCCCCAGCCAGCTGTGCAATTTGGTCTCATGATACTGGACCCCAGGGCATCCTAAATAGGATTTTGGCCAACGTTGAATCAAAGTGTATATTTTTAAATTTTATGTCCACCTTCCGATTCTCCACCCGAAGAAAATAAAATGACTGAAGACTATGGTTCACAACTAGGAACCCTGTGCCAAACCTGAAGCAGGGGGACAGGGCCACTGTCCTGAGAGCCCTGGATTTATGGAAGAGAATCAGGAAGTGAACCAGTTGCCAAATTGCTGACATAAAAACCTTTTCTTGGGAAAAGCACAGTGAACTTTTACTTTAAATATGCTTCCTGAATATTCTAGAGTAGCATCTGCAGTGAGCAGTGAACAGCGTCTCCTGTGCCAGGGAACAGATAAGCCGTGGGTAGAAGGCCTGGCTGGGGACGGCGAGACAGAGGCCTGGCCATCGGCCTGCATGCCACCCGGGGCGGCGGGGCATCGTCAGCGGGCACGGGCGCCCACTCTGCACAAGGCTCAGAGGGCCAACGGCCACAGTAATGGTGATGGCAAAAGCCCCTTCTTCCTGCCACAGGGGAGACGGAGGATACACGGCAGGCAGCAGCAAGCAGAGGATGAGGGGGTGCTAGCCAGAGAGGGTGGGGATGGAAGTCACATGAAGGGTGCACCTGAGCACAGCTGAGGGGAGAAATGTGGTGACAACAGTCTGGGGTTCCAGGGAGAAGGAACAGTAAGTACACAGGCGTTGGGTACGGGAGAGCTTGCGCCAGACCACTGGAGGCCTAGAGGTCGTGGGCAGTGTCCGGACTTCACTGGAAGCGTGACAGGATCTGAGCAGAGGGGCTGGCCACTCAGCCGGTCCCCAAGAGCGCTCTGACAAGCCAGGACCACAACCTATCATGTGCCCGAGGACAGCCCTGGGGCGGATGAGGACACTCCCAGCTCCCTCTGCCCAAAGGATGGCTCTGGGTACCCGCACCCCTCTGCTGAACTGGCCCCTGGGCTGGCCTGGCACCTGCTGCTGGACTCACAGACCCTTCGGTCTCTCACAGGAAGGGACCGTCAGGCCCAGGGGCCGTACAAGCTCACGGTGCAGCAGGGGGCACAAGCCCTGAGAGGTGCCCTGGTGTGAGGGTCCCAGAGAGGCTGTTTGGAAGGAACCCAGACCCCTCAAGTTCCCTTCCGCAGCTCGCCTTGCTCAGGAAGAGCTCCTGAACTAAGCTGCCGAGGCTGACTCTCGTCCTCTGGAATCTCTGCGCCCCTCCCACAAACACAGGGACATGGGAGGGTGGGAGGGGGCGCCGGGCCTGCAGGCCAGCCTGTCGTGTCCCCTTACTGCAAGAGTCCCTACAGGCAGGGGACCATGTCCCTTTATCTGTCCCAGATCCCAGGTGTCTGGCGACTCAGCAAACGGTGACTGTTGACAACGCTGCTCGAGCTCCAGGACATCCTAGAACTCTCACCGTCTCACCAACTCAAGGACACAGGGGAAATCACACACCGCATTTTTGAAAAGCAAACAAACTGAAGAGCAATTAGAACAGACACATCACAAATATTTGAATATTGAGGCCCGAAACTGAAGTCTATCTTGACCATGGATCTCCATTTCCTCTTCAGACCCCAGGGACCCTGCTGGAGAACAGCAAGACTGTCGCGGCACAGGCGGCACGAGCACCCGCCTCCCAGGTGGATCACGACCGGGACCCTCACCCACCCCCCACTCCCCCGGGGCCCGCAGCAGCTCAGGCAGCAAGGTTTTAAACTTCGCTAAAAGGAGTTACTTCCTTTGCCGAAGAAGCCTGCACGGCCCCAGGCAAGTAACTGTGGGAGAGTATTTCTACAGCACCTTCCTCTTCCACTCCCTTTAGGGAAATGACTGCTGCACTCAAAAGTGAGGGGGAGGGAAAATTAAATAACAAAATATATTTAAATAACAGCCACAGAGCAGCGATGGGACGCATGGATTTCTGAGCCAACTTCCCAAACTCGTGCTGCTGTGATTTGCCTTTGAAACGATCTCACTTTGCCTTCTGTTGCTTAAACAGTAATTATTAAAGGCATCAATTAAAGATGCCCAACTCTGCTGTCCCCATGGCCGCCGTCCCTGGCACGTCTCCCGCCCCGCCTGCGGCACCTGCCGCCACCCTTGTTTTCTGTGTCAGTGGGGTAGAACCGGTCCAGAATAAACCTCTGCTCTGGGTCCACATGCCACTTTATTTAAGGTCAGCAGAGGGATCGCCGCCCACCCACAGCCCTGCCGGGAGTGAGGAGGAAGGATCAGCCCTGACCTCAGCCTTTTTGCCATCTACAATCAGCATCAGCAGCCCAGACACAGAGCACATATCCGGCATGGCAGACATAGTCCGCCGCTAGGAGCCGGGCACCTCCGTCTCCTGTAGAAAGACCCGAGGCTGCCGGCTTCTCCCTGCCCTTCCTCCCACCCACCCCCCTCCACTCCCAGGAACAGGAGAACCCTGGGAGAATCAGATCACCAGAACCATTTGGACAGGACATGAAGGAGGAAATCCCTCGTCTTGGCACCAACACTGGACAGCTTCCAGATCACAGAGTGGTCCCTCCTGTCTTGTCTGAAGAAACTGTGGGCCATTTCCGCTCACACTCCCGAGCAGGCAACGGGCTCCTGTGGCCAGAGGGTCGACATTCAGCTCTGCCTCCCCTGGGGCATCTGGAGCGGCAGGGAGAGCGTGTGCGAGCAGGGGTGCAGGGCAGGGATGGAAAGGCTGTCAGGCAGCAGAACACCCACGTGAGGTCCAGGTATGACCCCAATGTGCAAAGACAGACCCACCCACATCTTAAGAAGGAAATATGCAAAGTGCCACACAAACCCCGAACGGGGGATGAGTCGTGCTGCCGGGGCACGGGGACAATACAGAGAGGAGGAAAAACTTAACTTAGGGGTGTTCCCACTACCCACGAGCAGGAAGGACCTCATCCTAAGGGGCTGAGGCTTCATCAGCAGAGTAGCAGTAACTGCCTTGGGATGAAGGCACAAATGGGTTGTAGGGACAGGGAGACCCAGGAATAGTCCAGGGGGTCATGAGGGTCATGAGGGCCCACACTGGGGTAGTAGTTGGTTGGGAGATATGGAGAAGACAGACAGAACCTATCACCATTCAGACTCCAGGGAGCACCAACGGGCATCACGGAGGACGCCAGAGCCATGAGCCTGAGCCAGTGGTCTCAGGGGACACCCTGAAACAAAGGATCCACTGGGGGGAAAATGATGGGTCTGGCTTGGGATACAGTGAGTTTGAAGTGTTCGGTATGCAACGTGAAACTCAAGAGAGGGGCAGGGCCTACAGACCCAGGTGTGGTGCCCGCCATGGTGTAGAAGTGGACATTTAAGCCACCAAAACACAACACAGGCCAGAGTTCTCTTACAGAAAAAAAGAGGGCCAAGGACACAAATTTGCAGCACTGAAATCTCAAAGGATGGCCAGGAGGACAGTAAGGGCTGGGCAGCAAAGCAGGAGAGAAATGCGTCCACAGCCAAGGGAGAGAAAGATTTCTTTTTTTCCAAGAAGAAAAAAGAAAGTCAACATCCATGAAGGTTGATCCTAGCAAGGATGAGAGCTGACACCCGGCCACAGGAGTGAGTAATAAGCATTCTCCGTGAATCCCAACATGAGAAGATTCTACTGAACGGGATGGGGACCGGGGTGCCCAATTTCTGCGGTTGAAGAGAGAGGCAGGAGGGGAAATGCAGAAAGAACTGCAGGAAAGGTTTGAGAGACACTTTATACAAAATGTGAATAACAGCACATTTATGAGTAGAGAGAGGAGACCAACACAGAGGGATACCGAGATACTTTTGACTCCGAAGAAGAGCACGAACCGCAGGTCATCTGGGAATCATCCACAGACTGGTGGGCGTAGAAACCATGCCCGCGGAGAGTATAGCAAGAAACACTGCCCACGGAGAGTATAGCAAGAAACACTGCCCACGGAGAGTATAGCAAGAAGAGCAAGACCCAAGCAAGAGCCCCGATGTTTGAAGCGAGCTGGAGCTCTTTTCCAACCCCTAGTTCCACCCATCCAGCTCAGTCCACAGGGCTGGGATTCCAACCACATCAGCTTCCAGAAGGGAGCCCTTATGAGGAGGGCACGTGGGCAGTCTTCAAGTTCTCCGCAACACAGAGGTCCTGTACATGGGGGGCTGGTACGTAAAAGCAGACCCTGCAGGACACGGAGCCAAAACCCATGGGGTTACTCACCTGGCTCTTTGACACGCTGACGCTCTGAGCCTGTCAAACCGTGCAATCAGAGGCTGGGCCTGTCCTCCCTCGCCGGTGGGATACCGCATCACGTCAACAACATGTACCACATAGAAACCTGGGCTACGCAGAATGCACGCAAGGAGGACCAAACGGAATAAATGGTTTTAAAAAAAGGATTCAATAACATGTCTATAAAAATGGAGTTAAGATCGTTTTATTAAGGTCTGATTAACATACAATAAAATGTATGGACCTGAATCTGGTTCACGTCTTAACGATTACATATGCCCACACGATCACACCCTAAATGGCAAGTCAGTATACTTCCATCACCCTACAAAGCTTCCTTGCTCTCTTTCCAGCTACTTCCCCCACCTGTGCGCTCAAGAACCACTGTCCATCACCACAGATCCATAAAGTACACACTTCTTTTGTTCTCAAGATCCAATCATAGGGTTGTTATCAGCACCTCACTCTTCACTGCTCAGGGGTACTTCACTGCGATGACAATTTGTTCATCCATTTTGCAGAAGATGGGTGTTGGGGCTCTTTGCAGTTTGGGGCTTTATATAAACATTCTTGTACAAGTCCTTTTGTCAACATATCCGGGAGCACCCCCCTTATCCACGGGAGATTCGTTCCAAGACCCCCAGTGGATGCCTGAAACCACGGATAGCACTGAAACCTATATATTCTGGTTTTTTTTCCTATACACACATACCTGTGATAAAGTTTGTACATCAAGCACAGTAAGTGATTAACAACAACAACTAATAAAACAATCGTAGCAACATACTGTAATAAAAGTTAGGTGGCTGTGGTCTCCCTGTACTCTCACTGTACCCACCATTCTTCTTGGGATGATGGGAGACAAAGGAGGTGAATGACGTGGGCAGGTGACGAAGTGTTAGGCTACTACTGACCCTCTGACATAGCATCGGATGACGAGGGCCCTCTGGTCCCGGTAACTGAAACCGTAGAAAGCAATCCTCGAGTAAGGGAGGATTACTGTATGCTCTTCTCTCTATGGTAAAAATACTTCAGGGCGGAACTGCCGGATCGTAACACAGATGTCCAACTTCATACAAAATGCCACACAGGTGTCCAAAGAGGTTGTGCCGCGTCACGCGCCCACCAGCAATGTGTGACGCGGCACCTTATGGTTTGAATCTGTGCCTCCCTTCCGAGGGCGGATGCTGAACCGGCCATTCGTAGACCTCCTCTTGTGAAGGACCCGTCCGAAGCACCCCGGTCTACACGTTCCGACAAACATGTACGGGTGTGCAACCACACCACGCAATCCAGACACAGGAACGTTCCCTTGTGCCCGTCCGTAGTCAACTCACTCCCACCTCCAACCCCAGCAACCACCGAGCTGTTCTCTTTCCGTGTACTTCGACCTCTCCCAGAATGCCCTGTAAACGGAGTCGGGCGGTGCGCAGCCTTCTGAGTCTGCTTTGTTTTCACTAAGCATCAGGCAAGCGGGATTCGTCCACGCTGTTATCAGTTTGCTTCTTCTCACTACTGAGTAGTGCTCCACGGAGCTCACAGAGTACTGTGATCGTGGAATGACGATTCTGGGGTGTCATGAATAAAGCCACTGCTCACACACAAGGTTTGTATGGACACAGCCTCTCATTCTCTTAGGTAAATGGCTCCAAGAGAAACTGCCAGGTCAGACTGGAAGTACAGATTTAAGATTCGTAAGTGCAGATTTATAGAAAACTACCAAATTTCTTCCCAAAATGACTGCACCATGCTGCACTCCCACTGGCTGGAATTACCAAGGTTTTTGTTGTTTGGAAGACATTCTAATAGGTGTAGACTAGTATCTCACCGTGGCTTTCTCCTTCATTGCCTGGTAACTGTGACCCCCAAACATAATCACGTGCTCAGCTGTCATCTGTGTATCTTAACGCATCTACTCAAATCTCTTGCCCGTTTTTAGGTTGGCCGTTTTAAGGACTCCCATTACTGAGTTTTAAGTGTTCTTCATACATTCTGGATGCGAGTTCTTTATTAGACATATGCTGTACATATGCTTCCTCCCTGTCTGTGGCCTGCAGTTTCATTCTCTTATCAGTATCTTTGGAAGAACAGAACTTTTGGGGTTTTTAAAATTTTTTTAATGTTTATTTATATTTGAGAGAGAGTGTGTGTACATGAGCGGAAGAAGGGGCAGAGAGAGAGGGAAACACAGAATCGGAAGCAGGCTCCAGGCTCTGGGCTGTCAGCACAGAGCCCATGCGGGGCTTGAACCCATGAACTGTGAGATCATGACCTGAGCTGAAGTCAGACGCACAACTGACTGAGCTACCCAGGCGCCCCAGAAGAACAGAGCTTTTAAAATTTTGATGAAGTACGAAATCCATTTTTTCTCTCATAGATTGTGCTTTTAGTATCTAAGAAATCTGCTTATTCCAAGGTCACAAAAACTTTCTCCTGTGTTTTCTTCTAGAAGTTTTATAAAAGTGTTAGGCTCTAAACTTAGATCTATGATCCATTTTCAGCTAATTTCTGTACCTGAGACCAGGTACAGGCCGACGTTCGTGTTGTTTACATAGGTATCCAATTAGTTCCGATCGCCATTTGTTTAAAAGACCATCCTTTCTCCACTGGAGTGCCTTGCGCCCTTGTCAAAAATCAACTATCCCCGTCCATATGGGTCTATCTCCAGCCCCTCTCCTCTGCCCCCTGCTCTGTGTCTATCCCTTTGCGATACCACCTGGATTGATTCCTGGAGCTTCATAAGGACCTCTTCTGACTTTCGAGAAAAGCAGGCAATGAAATCCGGTTTTGCTCTTTCTCAAAACTGATTTGGCTTATTCTAGGTCCTTTGCATTTCCACGTGAACTTTACCATCAGCTTGTCTACATTTTGACGAGGATGGCGCTGAGTTCCTACTTCAACGTAGGGGAAACTGGCAGACATCTTAACAATATGGAGTCTTTCAAGCCACAGTACAGCCTCCATCCGCTCAGGGTGTCTCCCGCTTCCCTCAGCGGCGTGTGCCGGCTTTCAGGGCAGAAGTACACGCATTCTTGGTTTTTTGTTCTGGGGGTTTCTAAAGCTACTGCCAATGATACTAATTTTTTAATGTCACCTTTTGCCCATGTACAGAACTACAGTTGACTCTGTACCTTGTATCGTGCTGAATTCACATATTCTTATAGGTGGATTTTTCATAATCATGTTGTTTGCAAATAAAGGTTACATTCTGGAGTGAGGTTAACTTGACTCTCTGAAACTCCAGAAGATAGGGGCTTTTCGATGATTAGAAAGCGTCCAAACTTTCGGGGTCCAGGGGGGCTGGAAGACATTCCCTTTAACTGTGCAAGTTGAGAGGGCAACATTTTTACCTCACGTCCTCTTACAAGAGTGGTGGGAGGCTGTGTCACTGCGCAGCAATGGGACGCCATCATCAGGGCACCACGGTGGCTGTGACAGACACGGCTGCCCTCCCCACGTGCCTCCTCCTGCATGGCGCCGGGGCTGGCGGCAAGCCCGAAGCAGCCAGCAAGCCAGGGAGGGGAGCAATGCTCCCGAGCACCTCCCCACTCCGTTATCCGGAGAGTCACCGCAGCCGGCTGCCCGCTCGCTCTCTCTCGGCCTGGTAAACAAACTCGGGGTTCCACCTGTGACTTTTCAAAGAGCTCTCAATTCCGTCTTTGAAAGAGCTCCAGGAAGTGGGGCTGTAAACAGCATTTTTCCCACCGCACAAGAGGCCCACGAAAAGGCCTCAATTACAGGCCACCGACAGTCCGACACCACCAAACGGACAACGAGGCCTGCGACGTAAACCCAAAGCCCCTGGTTTAATAGGGAGGCAGCGCCAAGTTCACCAAGGTTATGGCTCGGTTACTGAAGTACACAGAAACAAGGAACAGATCACCTGATCAGAGTCCTAACAGGGGCTTGCGTTTAAATGTACTTCTGCCACCATCGGAATTTTCTCCATCCCGTCATTTTATGTAATTTGACTGAGGTCCTCAGGCACACGTGTGGGATCGCCCGCTAGGATCTGTTTGAAGCTTCTTACTGCCTCCATCACAAAAGTCAAGTACTAATTTTCACACTACTGTTTCCGGCCAGTGGTTTCAGACACGACTGCTGTATTAGGAGGCGGTGAAACTATATAGGAGTGTGAGTGCGTGTGTGTGTGTTTGTGTGTGTGTGTTATATATATAATTTTTTAACAGAGAAATAACTCCAGAGCACTCTGCTGCCATTCTATTCTATCAAATGCAAGGCAAGTGATTGCTGAGTTCCCAATTATGTTCAACCTTAAATCACACTGTTGGGTCGGGTTGTATATCCAGCCCTACAGGGAGTTGTGTGAAGGCATATATTTGGCAAGCTTTCAAACCCCAGCTACAAAACATGTGCTGAAGAAAATGATTCAAAATATTAAGAAAGCAGTCATTTATTTTCGAAAGCCTGTTCACGTGAGACAATAAGCTGCTTCCCAGAATAGGCTCCATCCATCAGGAAAACACTAGAACCCAGCACATACTGGCTGGAGTCTGCGTCTCAGCCATCACATTGCTGTGATTATTATTTGTCATCCGGGGTGCACTGGAGATGGATAAGCAGGCTGGGCGCCCTTCGGTGGTGACGGCAAACCCTCCCCGGCCCCGGAGAAGCACCCACGATGCCGACGGCCTCACGGGCCTACCCGGCTGGCCCTACAGATCCACGTGAGGGCAAGCTGCAGGCACCCAGGCACAGGAAGGGGATGGAAGGCAGGAGAACCTTGGTGCTCGGTCTAGATCAACAGCCTCTCGGTTATAAAGATGACAGTTCCAACAAAACAAACCAGGGGATCCGTGTCAGCCGGGTGCCTGTTTGGAGGTCTGCTATGTGACGGAGGGTTAGAAGTCCTTCCGGGAATCAGGCAGGCTGAGCCAGCTAAGCTTGGCTAGCTGAAGTGAAAAGGAGATTCCACTTGAGACAAGTCGGGGAAAATCCCTTTCCAGTGCCTTTCCCGCACTCTTCCCCGGGGACTGTCTGTACCATCCCGAGGGGCCACTCGCGAGCCCAGCACCGCCCCGGAGAACCGCTCCCAACTCCTAGTGCCTCCTCTCACCACCTACGAGCTTTAATTTGTCTGCTAAGAGACAGAATGTATAAGCCTCTCCTGCCACATCACGACCAGCTGAGGAATGGGCAAAACATGAACCTTATAACATACGCAGGGCACGATGAAATTTAACAAATATTTAAGTTTTTCAATGAACTCGAAACATTTCATGAGTCCAATGCTATCAGACAAGGAATATAGAAACTGTGCTTTAGCGGGTGACCACGGGCATCTCAACGTCCCCCGGGGCCACGACTGTGGGTTTGTCGGGCTCCTTAGACACCACCAGCGGCAGCGTCTGCAATGCAGGGGAAAGTCACAGGCAGCCGGCTAGCCAGAAGTTTCTGCAAATATCCTGGCCACGAAAGGAAAGACCAGAAAAAGAAAACCAAGCAGTTTGTGGGCAGGAAATCATTCTGGCTTTTTTAAGGCTGGGAAAGGAGACGTGAACCATAGTACATGGGCGCTCTTCCCCTGCTGACACGCAGTGCCGGTAAAGCGCAGCCTCACTTCTCCAGGCTGGAATAGGGCGCCCTGTTTCATTTTCAAACCATTAAATAAGGACTATCATCTACACGGAGTGTGTGCCAACCACGCTGTCGTGTGGCTGCACACACTGATTTCTAATGATCCGCGTGGGAAAGTCACTGCTCTTCAAATACTTACCAGGATTATTGGCCACTAGCAGCCAGAGATGTATGGGAGTATGTTTAGAATATTCAGTTGACTAAGCCGGCACCTTAACTTCAAAAGCAATCAACCAAAAGGGCCCAATCAGAAAAGTGATACAATTCAGGGGTAGCGGTAGCCTCTCACAGGGTCTTTTCTAGAGGAAAATGGCTCCTGGTACAGACAGGCTTACGGAGTTTCCAGGAACTAGGAAACCAATGACCAGACGGGTACGTTCTCCCACACACGCACTGGCCCGCCAGCTTGGCAGCATGGGGGAAAGAGCCTGCTGCAGTTGCCCACGTCTTACATACAGGACCTTCCAAAAGCAGGTCCAAGCCTATTTTCCAGCCCTGTCTTGCCACCTCCATTTTGCACGTGTCAATCCTGAGCAGGCCAGGCCTTTTCTGGCCTCTGCCTGCCCTCGTCCTGTTTGTTCCCTCCAGATGGAGTCTGTCCTCTAGCCAGGCAGGTGGGGGACCAGGCAGTCAAGGTAGCTTGCCGTGGGTGGCACTAGGGCTCTGGTCACACACGAGAAGGGGAGATTCACTTAATTCCAGTCTAATGAGCTGATGCTCAATCAGAAGCAATGCAAAGGCTCCAGCTCAGGGGCTCTGTCCCTCGGTCTCGGCTCTAAGAAGGTCTGTTTCACGACAAAATTACTGAGAAGTTAGTGTTTTTACTACAACGACCCAACACGGTAATAATGTCCTGGTAAAGACAGCAGCAGGAACGGAAAGTTGCACAGGGTCTCCCAAGGTCTGCAGCCCAGTCCCCAGCTGCCACAGCCGAGACCAAAGGAAATGCTTTGACAGACGGCTTCAGTGGCAGGTCATATTTGAGATGCCAGGAGTTGGAAATGAGATTCTTTTCTTCTCGAAGAAAGTTGAACATGCAAGGTTCAGTGAACTACTTCCCAACATCCCTCATCAACTTCCCAGGTATCTGGAGCCTCCCTACATTTTCCTCCTAAAAATCTGAGGCATCGCCAAGAGGAAAACCAAGGAAGCTAAAAGCCACTCACCAACGTCTAGACTTCTGCAAACACTGGTGTCTTCGGAGATCTGTCCCCTAACCACAGAGAGAACGTCGAACACAGAAAGTGCTCATAAGAAAGAGGCCACAGGAGCAATCGCAGAGAACGAGGTCTGGCCCTCAAGCGGGTGTGGGGGAGCTCGGATTCCGCCTCTGGCAAAGTCCAGCAGGGCTGCGCCCCTGCCCCCACAAGGAGCCAAACCGCTGCTGCCGAGCTCCCACTGAACCAGGGACCCTGGGGACACCGACTTTCCATCTCACTTCTCAGGGAGCCATGAGAGTGAGGTCCTTGACGGTCTTGGGACACGGGCTGATTCTGTGTAAGTACAGCCATTCTCTGAATCCCCCAAAAGTCAACTCTCGATGGCCAAATGCAAGGTTTAGAGAAGTACTTCCCATATATCTCCAAAAACCACCCGGGGACAACAAGGACGTCAGGACTGTCCTTCTAGGTGCCCAGTCACACCAGTGCAGCCCTCTCCTTGGACAGGAGTGCTCTCCAGGGTTCCTCTCCTGCAATCAGTGACAATCTGTATGCTCACAGGCACTTGTGGCTGCTGAGAACACAGCTGAGGAGACGGACAAGGTCGCTGCCCTGAAAGACCTCCCATTCCAGTAGGGGGGGGGTGGGGGGGGATGGGAGAGCAGGAGAAGGGAAAGGAAGACCAGAGAAAATTTCAGACAGTAATGCATGTTATAAAAAAAAAAAAAAAAGTAAATAACCAGGTGATAGAGTGACAGAGGACTATGCTACTAGGGGTTGGTTGTCTCGGAAGGGCCTCCCCGAGGAGATGACGTTTGAGGTGAGACCTGAGTGGAAGGAAGACCGCAGCACACAAACGTGCGGTAGGAGGAACAGCACTCCAGGTAGAGGGAACTGCTCATGCCAAAAAGAGGCACGCCTGGTGTGTTCCAGCCATGGGAAGGGTCGACGATGTGTCCAGAAGGAAGAGCAAATGGCAGGGACTGAGCACAGCAGGGACCAGATCACATGGGCACTCCATGTGGGTACCCCCAGTGGGTAGAGAGTCACTGTAGGGTTTTTAAGCAAGCTGGAGAGCTCACCCCACTTATCTTTTTAATAGATCGCCCTGGCCCCTGCCCCCTGCACAGGGAGCAAGACTGGCGACAGGCGTCCAAACAGGGAGAGGCGATGGATGTCCGGGCAAAGAAAATGAGGGCCTGGACTCTGGGGGCACCTGCAGAGGCGACTACAGCAGGACCCACCCTAGCAGGAGAAAAGAACCAACAGGTGGATCCCAGGTTTGGCAGGAAAGAAGGGCAGAATCAAGGACACACCCGGGCTTCCGGCTTGACGTGCCACTCAGTTTGCATGAGGCATCCCTGGTCTTTATTCTCACAAATTATCCTTCCACGCTCTTTGCATCGACACTGAACCTCGACCTCACCAGACACCTTTAAGAACCTTTAAGACACCTTGGAGAACACTGTACCTTCTCCAAAAGCGGAAAGCAGATTTAAGAGATGAATCCTTACAATCCTGCTTCCGATTGCAAGGTCTGTAATAAGTTTGGCCTAAGGGACAGCTGACAAGCGTCTGAAAGCGGCCGCCTGAGCTACCTGTCTCCTCCCATGACATCACCCTCCCTACTGAAAGGTTTCATTTTCCTGGCTTTGCAAAGGCCCTCCATCTGAAGCAGCTGCTCGCAGAGCTTTTCAGCTTCCTTTTACCAGGCTTTTTTAAACAGATACTTTTTCTACCCAGAGTTTGTCACCATTTAAAATGTTGTGCTAGTTAGCAGTAATTATGTAAATGCAAGCAGCCATTTCTATTTTTAAAAGGGAACCCCATTTAGCATTCTTACATCCTGAAATGTTTAAAATAGCTAGTCCAGTGATGTTTTCACTTTATTCAAACTGTTTGTGTGGATTTAAATACAGGTTCAGCAGAAACCAAAGCAAGTCAAACATTTACTTTCTATTAAACATCTAAATCAGAAGATTAAAAACCTATTTCACATTTAACAGAAAGAAGCCGTCCAATCAGCAGAGCAGCGGCTTCCCCGCATTTACTGCCAAGCCGGGCTGATGTCTGAGAGGTAATCAATTTGGGAAGGGAGGGAGGGATTTCTTTAAACTCTTCAAAAAGGGAAAAATACATTTGAGCAAATCTTTTAATTATAGTATCTTCCTAAGAACCTGCAAAGCCTTTATTCTTTCCAAACTTAATGCTTTGTAAAGGCAACTCTTGCCCCTTAATTCCACATGAAATATTCAGTACAGCATAATTAAATTTTATTCCATGCTATTTTTATTGGGCTCACAGAAATAGAGGGTGCATCATCCCTGAAACAAACTTCCCGGCAACTTCACATTCACCGTGAAAGGGTGGTTCTGAAAATTGAACTTAAGATACGAAACCTACTCCGAATGGCTGTTTCAGCCTAGGACAGATGGGTGGGTATTAAAAAGATGGGCTCATTCATATGTCACACCCAGCCTTCAAATCAGCAACTGCCTCAGTTCTCCACCTCCTTCACTGAGCTTGCCACCAGGCGCCTCTGGGCATGGATCTTAATTTTCAACATGCAAATATGGGAGCCTGTCTGATTTTTCAGTGTAAATCTATCTGGTGGGGAAAGAAAAGAGAACGGAGAGACAAGGAAAGAAGTGCCTTATGGCTGAAAGAAACTTACAATCTGAATAAATATCTGGAAGACTGGATGGTTGCGGTGAGCGGGCTTGATGTTTTTGGTCATTATTGTAAATTATACAACCAAAGTCTTACTCTCCTTTCTAGTCAATGTCAGAAAACCGAGAGTGAATACAAAACGTCCCCTTCTCAGACTGGCGACCCAGGTTACAGACCCACCACTCAAAGATAAGGAAGAGGGGTAAGCAACTCGGGGGACCCACAGCCAAGCCCCTCTGGCAGGGGACGCCCTGCAGCCCCCAGTCTAACCTTCTCGGCGGTCCGTCCCACGGCACACACCCCCCCCCCCGATGGGACATGGCCGGCTGGGACACGCCCCTCCCCCACGACGTGCCCGTAAAGCTAAAACTTCATTTGAAATTCTGCAAACATATCAGCAGGGACGACCTCAGATCGATGGTTACCTGACCTCTCCGTCCAGCCGGACAGCCCCATCTGTTTTACAGCTCCCTAGAAGGCGCCAAGTTCAAGGGGACAACCCAAACAACAGCAAAGATTTTGCCAGGTGACATCTGGAGCTACGAGGGAGCCGCACAACCACCCAAAGAGGGTCCGTTAATGAGACTCTGAGAACTTGATTAAAACGTATCTTAACTCTTACACTTCACTTTGGCCTTGTAGTTTGGTCTAGGTTACTGATTAAAACAACAACAGCAGCAACCAGAACAACAACAACAACAACAACAACAACAACAAAAGAAAACCTACCCACCAAAGTCACCAAAGTGGTCAGCGAGACTTAACTGCCCAGGAGTTACACTTACAGCCACCAGCACCCGGGTTCCTCCAAACTCACAGTGTCAGAGAGGTTACATGAGGTGCTGTTAGAAACGGAGACCTAACCAAAAACCAACAAATGACAACAAATTTAAATGTTATTACCCCAGAAACAGAAATGAGAATTTACATAAAAAGCATCTACTCCCACCATATCTGCCAAAGTTTTCTCTTAGGAGACTATTTGTTTTCTGATTAGATCTAATGTTTAAGATGCACTGCTGGCTTTTTAAGAACCTGGTCCACCGACCACGGCTTCAAACTACATCGTCTTGTTGCTCAAATATGATCACTGGGATAGAATTTAGCCAACATAAAAGGCTGGGGGGAAGCATTTCCAAAGCCACATTACTGCAGGAGTGCTGGGGGTGGGCCTGGGCGAGAGGGGTTCAGTCGTGTGCAGAATGGCTCTAATGCACTCGATTGTGGCCTCCATCAGGTCCTGCCCTGGCCTCCCTGACTTTGGCCAATTTCATGAAAAAGGAGTGACAGAGCTCTCCCCGCCTATCTCACAGGGTAGTTAAGAAACTAAATGAGAAGTTGTCTGTGAAATCATTTTCTTAAACTGCAAAGGCACATACAACATGAGTGGCTACTGGTTTTCCTATGCTAAATATAAGCTGTGTATATATTAAAACTAGCTGGTGGGCTTTTGATTAGGAAGTCTAGTCAGTTCTCTTTGTATTTCTAAATATAAGAAATGTTTTTGGAATTTGGGAGTTTTCTGGGAAATGGACATGCTTCTACCTCGGTGACAAACAGGGTGCACAGCTCGTACACAGGGAAACTATTTAGGTGTCAAGATCCTGGAAAATCAAAGACGACTCTAGTGTCCAGCGGCCACAGACATGGACCAAAGGAAAAACAGGACGATCTGGAGGCAAATGCCCCATCTCCCGTGGAATTCAGGTACCCGAGGCAAACATTTCAGCCTTAGCCACGTGCTACACTGGCACTTTAAGCCAAATGTGACCAAAGTTCATAGGGATCATATACGAAAAGTTATCAGGAAAAGTCAAGTGTCTAAGTGGGGCTTGCAGGAGAACCTAGATAAGGGGAATACACGAACTCTGTACCACCTCTGCAACTGGCTGATGCTCTACAATTATTCCAAGATGAAAAGTTTATCTTTTAAATTATCTTTTATATTAAAAGGGAGGGAAGGAGCTTGCTGTGGGAGAAGAGGAAAAAAGGAACATGTTATGTGATAGCAACCTGCCCAGAGTTTAAGACTTTCTCACATAGGAACTCGTTTCCACATCATAACCGTTCGAAGCAGCAGCAGCCACCGTCTCATGGTCCCACCGCTTTTCAGAAGTGGAAGTGGGGTGCTATTCCTGGTCTGCCTGACTCCAGTGGCCCGAAGAGGAACCCAGCCTGGCTGAAGGACCCAGGTGGGAAAGGCGGGGCTGCCCTCTAGGGAGGATTAAAATGGACAGGGAGTGCCCACCGGCTTCCAACCCACCGGGCAGGCTCGTCTCGAGTGGTACCAGTGAGTTACCCAAAGACCAACAATCCAGCAAGTGACAGGGTCCCCTCTCCAAAAGGCAAATGAAGAGATGCAGCCCCCTTGGGGAATCTTAACGGTAAACCTCACAGTGAGTTCACCTGAAAGTCCTCTCACCCGAAAATTCATCATAACCTACGCTACTGAAGACAACTCCCTGCAAGCGTAGCTGTTACTAGTCAACTCCCAGGCCATGAATTAACGGAGGGCACTGCCAAGCACCCACACGTGAAAAATAAATGACAGATGGGTATAAATCAACCACCATGGGCCTTTTCAAAACACACTAAGAAAAAAACCAGTTACGGGGTGCCTGGGCAGCTCAGTCAATGAACCATAGGACTCCTGATTTCAGCTTAGGTCATGATCTCACGGTTCGTGAGTTCAAGCCCCACATGGGGCTCTGCACTGGGCCTGGAGCCTGCTTAAAATTCTCTCTCTCTCCCTCTGCCTCTCTCCCACTCGCCCACACATGCTCGCTCGCTCGCTCTCTCTCTCTCTCTCTCTCTCTCAAAATAAATTTTAAAAAAAGAAAGAAAGAAGAGAAGCAGTTACAAGGCAGCCCCTCCTCAGAAGAGCTGGCTGAAGGCTCATGGGTCATCCCTCTCAGCCCCATGTCCTCTGCGTGCCACCAGAGGGCACTAACTCAGGGAATCACTCTTGAAAAACATGTCACATTTTAAACTGCAGGAATGTTGAATGAAAACTGGATTTCAAATCAATGAGGGGCTAGGTATGTAATTCTGATAGTGGCTTTAACCATTTGCTGGTCATAAATCTCCATTTAATTCCATAAAACTTAGAAGTACACACACAACAACGGGGTGGGCTAAAAAAAATAAGTCAACCAAATCTTGAGATTTATGAAAATAATGTATTTCAAAATAAAACTAAGAGTTACACATCTGCTCCTGCATCTCTCGGCTCTGGCACTGTCGTGTGGGTCACCCATCCCAGTGTCTTCTGCATGTCACACACAAGAGCCCCAAGAAAAACATCTCAGTAGCTTCCTTGCTTTTAAAGCTACTCTTGATAGAGTTAAAGTGGACATTCACCACATTAAATTACAGTAGTTTATTATGCATGATTAAAATATGATTTAGTCTTTTGTACTAAAATCCTTGTATGAAATAAAGAGCACACATTTGCTAGTGCTCACTGTGCCCTGGGTTGCTATTCTGAGCACATTATACTTATTTAATACTTACAACATCCCTCTGAGAGGCTGCAAAATTCTATTTTAGTAAAAAGTTCAACCTTGCATTTCTTGAACGCAATCAGGAATTTTTCTTTACATTTGTATCCTCCACTGATGATTTATTTGCCCACAAAACTATAAATGCAGATTTGTGAGTTCTGCCTCATTAACCACCTTCTGCAATTATTTCTTCACCCCAGAATTCACACTTCTCATACTTCCATGGGAGGATGAGATTACATAATCAAAATAGTTCAGCGGGAAGTTTAATGAAAATGCATCATGCCCTGAAAGGTTTTTTTGTTTGTGGTACATAAAAATCTGCTCTTGGCTTTTCACACTTTATTTAAAAGGAAGTGAAACGCATTTACTGATTCGGTCAGAAATGTTGGTTGCTTCTCTAGGTGAAATAAAATTCCAGCTCAACCGGGCTTTTGGTTTTTCTGGTTTTAGTGGATTCTTTCAGCATGCAAGAAATAACTGAAGTTCCCAACATGAGATGAAAAAAGTTGACAAATGCAATGCACCACCTCCAAGAAGTTCTGGTTCTTTACACAATTCATTACAAGTTAGTGCCCCCGTAAACTCACCGTGATGTAACAGCCTACATCACATCCATCTTCAGGTGTTGTTCTGTTTTTTAACGTTTTATTATTTTTGAGAGAGAGAGACAGAATGCAAGCGGGGGAGGGGCAGAGAGGGAGGGAGACAGAATCCGAAGCAGGCTCCAGGCTCTGAGCTGTCAGCACAGAGCCCAACGGGGGGCTCGAACTCACAAGCTGTGAGATCATGACCTGAGCCAAAGTCAGATGCTTGATCAACTGAGTCACCCAGGCGCCCCTCAGGTTTTGTTTTTGGCCTTTGTTTAAAAACAAACCAACAATCCTCCTCCTCAAAGGTTTCAAGAAAACATGTGGGTATTCTGGCCTGTGCCCGCACACAAGGAACAAGGAAGGAGCAGCTGGGACGCCTAGGTATTCTGGAACAAAAGTACTTTCGTTGGTACCATCTGAATAACCGCCTCCAAGCTCCCTCTATGTCTTTGTTCCTGCCTCTCCAATGTAGGAAATATTTTGGTTTATCTTGTTTACTTGATGCTAAAATCTATTTTAAATTACTAAATATTAAGAAAGTTAAATAGGTCTACTCTCTACCTATTTTTTATTCCTCAATGCTTCTTTCTAGACTCTCACTAGACCTCTTGATATCGAAATAAAGGAGAGCTTGTTTTATAGCACGTTGCTTTCCTGTGCTTCGCAGGGACTGAGTCTTTACAAACTGGAGGTCTGTGGCTACCCTGGGCGGAGAGGGTATATCGGCACCAACAGCATTTGCTCACTTCAGGCCTCTGGGTCACATTTTGCTAATTCTCACAATATTTCCAATTTTTCATTATTATATTTTTATAGTGATCTGTGGTCAGTGATCTTTGATGTTACTACTGTCATTATTTTGGGACGCCGCGAACCACATCCACGTGAGACGGCACACTTAACTGATAAATGTTCTGTGTATCCTGACTGACTGTCCCCCTGACCGGCCGCTGCCCCGTCTCTCTCCCTCTCCTCAGGCCTCCCTAGCCCTGAGACCTC